>CM019181.2:643499-944567 GCA_009739505.2 Apolygus lucorum | reverse complement strand
GTAACAATAGCAAAGCCGTGTTCTTTGCAGACGAGTGATCTATATAGAAAAATAATAAACCTAAACTAATTCGGTTAATTTCGATTCATTACATCCTTTTCAAAACCTCTTCAGTCGCTCAACAATTTGAATTGATACAAAATCATAAATTGAGTAAATGAGCAACTCTGGAAGTATAATAAAAATACCCAATATAAAAGGTGTATTACAACAAAAATATTATCATTTTATGATTCACGGTTTTATTCAATTTCACGTTCATCATTGTCACTCCTTTTAATTATTATTATTATGTAACAGTCGAATCTCCCAATAACTGCACGAATACTGGATGAGATAATACTAACCAAATTGAATTGAAACAGGTACAGCATCAACGGGATCCTGGGGATTCCTCAGCACCACGACCACCCCTCCAAACGCAAAAGGGATTTGGACATCAACCCTGGTGAGTTTCGCTCTCAACTATTAATTTCATATTCGATCATCGATTTGATTTGTTCGACCTTCGATTACAGATCCTAAAATATGTATAAGTAGCTGCCGCGCTTCAGAATGTCTATTTATTTTGTAACAACAAAAAAACACGATCCACACTCAATATAAACCATACAAAAACCAATACCATATAATTTCAAGATCAGTAATAAATTAATGTCGTTTTTTTAATCATTGAAAGAGAGGGGAAGAACTACGAGTGCCGAGGGTTCTGATCATACGACATTTTTGCCTCCGAGTCTACCAAGGTAGCGGAAGCTTTGTTTTCACTTTTCAAGGTTGAAGAAAAAAAGTTCTCCAAAGTCGAAATTCCCACTCGCGTTTTACGTTTCAGACCTTTCTGAACAATTTTGGTTCCGTCTGTCTGTCTGTCATGAAATCCTTGTAACCGGCATAGCTACACGAAGTTATTGTCCGATTACGATGAAATTTTCAGGGTTTGTGCGGGTTGGTGTGTAGACGGTCCCCTATGAAAATCATCACCCCGCACTGATAGTAGCCGCTGCGCATGCGCAAACGTGAGATCCTTGTAACAGCCATAACTTCCACATTTTCTACTCGATTTCGATGACATTTTGAGAGATTGTGCGAATTAGGTTGTAGACGGTCCCCTATGAAAATCATCACCCCGCACTGATAGTAGCCGCTGCGCATGCGCAAACGTGAGATTCTTGTAACAGCCATAACACTTGACATTTTTCATCCAAATTTGATGAAATTTTCTAGAATTGTTTAGATTGGCAAGTACTGTTCGCAGATATAAAGAATGCGGTTGGCCTATTTTCCGAAGGGTATACCTGCTAACATAGACGACTACCTGTCCCAAAATCTTAGGTAGCCTGTTGAGTCAGGCTGGGGAAAGGGCCGAGCCTTAGTAATCGTAATCCAGGGATCAAGCAACTCGATTCATAATAAGGTAGAGAGCCTCTCCACTCAGCCAATTGTTAGGCAGGATTATTTTTATCTCGAATGTAAGTTCACTTGTCCTTCTGTTTACCCGTCAGTTGCCTTTGAAATTTGAAAGAAGCATCAGCCTTTAGGTTCAGGAAGTGTGATTTTATTTTTTAATGAATGAATGTACATTCTATCAATCGATAAGACTTTTTCAAGGGTAAGGAACCTGTTTCATTGTTTTTTAGTGTTCTGTATTTGTTTTGTTTTGCCGGTAATAAATCGAACCTTTCACTTCATCGGGCAACGGTATATATGCACCCTATATCATCGGTCGGTGGACAACAACCCTCGGTCTCATTTTTCCTGGCTTGAGTGCAGGTACTGTTAGCAGATTGAAAGAATGCGGTTGGCCTATTTCCCGAAGGGTATACCTGCTAACATAGACGACTAGGGGGACTGACAACTCGTCCGCGGATGAGAAAAAGCATGACAACTCGTCCGCGGGCATGGACAACTCGTCCGCGTGCCGGTTCAAAAGTTGTACTGGACAACTCGTCCGCGAGCACGAATGTGGAGGACAACTCGTCCTCAAGTAAAAACAAGGGAGGACAACTCGTCCGCAAGCCAGATTAGGGAACGAAGGGAGGACAAAGTCTCACCCGAAATTAGTCACATACAGGCACGGTATATTGTACCTGTGTACATTTGTTTGAATGTACATAGGTACTTAATTTTTAAATTATACTTCAGTTAAATTTGTTTATATTGTATTGTTTTTATTCACTCACCATGCCTGTCTCAGATGAAACCTGCAGCCCACCAGTGCCGTGTTCGGCCAAACTTTCTTAACGGCGACATGCATGCTCTTCTCAAAATCGATAACACTCATTTCCGACTCAAATGGATCACCACTTGTCTGTTCGCACTTTTCTCTTATCACAGTGAGGCATCTTTCGTAAGTAATACTTTGTTTGTTGGGTAGACATGCGAAAACAAGAGGAACAAGAAACCTTGCCAGTACCCGTGAACGCTAAACAATTGGCAAAAAAACTTGGGACAGAAGTCGAAAGTGCCGTCCATATAAACCGCTGAGCACTTGCATAATGCGCGAATGTTTGTGAGGCATGAAAAAATTATGTTTGTCCGCATGCAGCACAGTCCATGTTTGTCCAACACCAATTGTTATCGGACGAGTTGTCCTTCGGACCAGTCGTCACTCACCCTATCTCGTTCGCGGACCACTTGTCCACTCGCGGACCAGTTGTCCACTTCGATTTCGGTCAGGCCTCTTTCACTTTTGGTCGACCGCGGACGAGTTGGGTGTCCTCCGACGACTACCCGTCCCAAAATCTTAGGTAGCCTGGTGAGTCGGGCTGGGGAAAGGGCCGAGCCTCCATATCTCACCCCTTTCGGGTATATAGCACACTCGAGTCATGATGAGGTAGATAATTCGGTAGATAAATGATAATGATAGTGTATAATGGATTGAATTTTACGCCCGTTCCCACAATGCTTATTTTTATATTTTTACGGTAAATTCAGTAAGTTATGGTAATTTTAGTGACAGGGTCAAAAACACGAAAAAAAAATTTGAGATTGAAAAACACTTGGAAAAACAAATGGTTAACAAAATTGATAAGATACATTTTCATTAACAAATTAGTTGTACAGTCGATCTTTGGAGTTTGGCCCATCTCAATAGTAGAAACCCTGTATAGAATTGGGAACCACTCCTTTTAGGTCAAACACCAAAGCCCTGGCAGGCCTGACCTGTAATAAACCAACCCTCTCACTTCATCATCCGTCAGGAGTCAACAACCCTCGGTCTCATTTTTCCTGGCTTGAGTGGCAGGTAGAAGAAGGACGATGTTTTTGGGATTGTAATACACATGGACACCTCACCAAACCATCCGCATTCTTTCAATCTGCAAACAGTAGAAGAAGGACGATGTTTTTGGGATTGTAATACACATGGACACCTCACCAAACCATCCGCATTCTTTCAATCTGCAAACAGTAGAAGAAGGACGATGTTTTTGGGATTGTAATACACATGGACACCTCACCAAACCATCCGCATTCTTTCAATCTGCTAACAGTAGAAGAAGGACGATGTTTTTGGGATTGTAATACACATGGACACCTCACCAAACCATCCGCATTCTTTCAATCTGCAAACAGTAGAAGAAGGACGATGTTTTCGGGATTGTAATACACATGGACACCTCACCAAACCATCCGCATTCTTTCAATCTGCTAACAGTAGAAGAAGGACGATGTTTTTGGGATTGTAATACACATGGACACCTCACCAAACCATCCGCATTCTTTCTATCTGCAAACAGTAGAAGAAGGACGATGTTTTTGGGATTGTAATACACATGGACACCTCACCAAACCATCCGCATTCTTTCTATCTGCAAACAGTAGAAGAAGGACGATGTTTTTGGGATTGTAATACACATGGACACCTCACCAAACCATCCGCATTCTTTCTATCTGCAAACAGTAGAAGAAGGACGATGTTTTTGGGATTGTAATACACATGGACACCTCACCAAACCATCCGCATTCTTTCTATCTGCAAACAGTAGAAGAAGGACGATGTTTTTGGGATTGTAATACACATGGACACCTCACCAAACCATCCGCATTCTTTCTATCTGCAAACAGTAGAAGAAGGACGATGTTTTTGGGATTGTAATACACATGGACACCTCACCAAACCATCCGCATTCTTTCAATCTGCAAGCAGTAGATGGTCCCCTATGAGGGTAGTGGAAGGTACTTAGAGATTGATTTTCTGAGATTAACTACTATTTACGTATCATCTACACAATCGGGATATGAATACGAGGAAGCTATGTGCCACACCCAGTTTTGGTTCATTATTTTCAATAATAAGCCTTTGGAATCGAGCAGCAAAAAAAATTTTACCCCCCCCCCCCCCTCAAAATTGTTATGTTGTTCTACCCTGTGACCCCCTCCGGAAAAAATTCTTGATCCGCCCCCCCTCCCACAATCGGAAACCTGGAAGTGGATCAAATGTGACTTCCAAGATTTGATGACTGACAGACAGACAGACAGACGAAGGGACAGGTGAACGAATGAAAAGGCTCGTAAGAAACAAATAAAGCATTTAGAATCTTCTTTAAATTCGACACAGGAAGTCCACTTCTGGTTATGAGAAGCCCTCAAACCCGTGTAGACAATTATAGGGCATTGTGTAATAGTTTGGCGTGAAATGAAAACGAATTGAATTCTTGAAGAAAAAAATCCGTCGTCGGCGATAAAAGCGTGAAAGGGAAGGAATTGTTATCAGGGCTGGCAGCTCCGCGTTATTACGACCACCACAAGGAAGTTGTGTGTGATCCGTTGTATCGAGGGAGGGGAGTGAAGGGGGGTGGAAAGTGCGAGGGAGAGGGGCGATACTGAGGAGGGTTAAAGGGCCCCCCACTTCCCGAGTTCCTGACCAATAGGGAGAGGGATCGGAGCTCCCCCCTCCCTAACTTCTCCATCCTTGAGAACCCCTCTTTCCTCGCCCCTCCTTGAGAGCTACTCCACCTCCGCTCCCCGTCTTCCTTTGCCTTGAGAAGCCTCTCCACTTTTCCCCCCCACATATGCCCCCCTTCTCCCCCCTCTCACCGTCGTTTCCCCCTTTTTCGCGTTACCCGGCAACCACCATTAAACCACCCCAGGGCCTCCCTGAAAGCTTTTCTATTGCCTCCCTTATATCGCTTCATCTCCCTCACACGCTGACCTCTCTCTCTCTCTCCCTGGTATTCATTGTTTTTATACTGCGATTTGCGTGGCCTCCATTTTATCATTGTTCAATATTTACTGTGCTAAACAAATTAAATTACACACCAAAAAACTCCGTGACTACGAAATTATCAGTGATAATTTCAACAGCTCAAACTCCCCCCCCCCCCATTAAATTACATTTTTTTCATTTTCATTTTTATTGACTTCAAAACACAAATACTTGCGTCCTTCCTCATCTATTAATTTTAATATTAATTGTTACTTATTATCGGTAAATATATCGATATTGACCAATAACATCGGTTCTCTATATCGATATATCAACCGTAACCTATCGATATATTTCATATACCTTTATGTCTTGCTATCCCTAAATGAAAGACAGATTGATTGATTTTCTACCTTGAATTATGTCCATTATTAGTTCATCGTTATTATTAGTTCTGTTTACAGAAAATACTATTTAAGTTACTGTTTCATAAATTCTGAGGAACTTTTACACCTGAGTATTTTTTCGAGGCGGAAATCCAAAATCTGAATTATGTCTCGTCACATGCAGAAGATCATGAAAACATGACGGCTGACCCGATTAATTTTGAAATTTTGAATAAATTACTAATACCAATTCGTTCCAAGGATGATTTTGGAGAAATTCTCTCAATATTTCATCCCTGATTGGATGGTTCACCTCTTTTATTAGCACTGGCAGCAAGATGTCAACACTATAAACACTGAAGACCTAATACTGGGTTGAGATTCGCTCTCATGTTATGTACTAATACTTCAAAAACATTTCCTTGGAGTCTAGTCAGACAAATCCTGCCAGAAGGCAGTACCTAGATATTTTAGTCAACTTTTTCTCTAGAGGTTTAATACCCCAAAATTGAACCAGATTTTTGTGATGCAAAAGGTCTTCAAATTCATGAAAGCTCGTTCAATTTTTCCAAATGTTGATTGATTCCTCTTATAAGTAGACTTTTCCTCAAAAATGTTGGAATGAGAATGCTAGTCTAGGCTTTATGGTGCACCTCTCATATGACATAATTAGACTTAAAAACGCATAGAGAATAAAAACTCATCAGTATCAAAATATTCAAAAAAAATAATAATTTTAAGAATAAAAAAGTTTTCTCAGATTTGATTTTTTTTTAAGCAATTATTAACATATTAATATTATAACGTAGTGCTCAAACGGTACCCACTTAGTGGCTTTTTCCCACTCACACTTGCTCCTTGGAGTGGAGTAAGTTACAGGAAGACGAAGCTCGGTTTTTCCAAGCCTCTCAAGGTGTATTTCGCTATAAAAACCAAACTCTGTATCTAATTTTGAAGCCAGAATGTTTTGAAAAAAAAAATTAATGTTTCTTGGAGACACTATAAGTAGGTACGAGAATATATTGCCAATATCACATCATTTTTTTCAATTTTTTCAAACACAGAACGTGGTGGGGAATTTTCACACTACACTCTCAAAGTGATCAAAATCTTGAAATATCGTGTTTCAGCCTCCATTTTTGGTAGTGAAAACAATTTTTAGTCCCCGAAGGTCTTTTACGCCCTAATTCTGCAGTTAGATTTTAAGAAAACCACATCACATCTCTTTTTTGGTCACTTTGCGAAATTGGCTTTTTTTCCACTCCCGCCCCACTGTACGCCGTACATCAAAACAAGTGGGTGTGGCACATAGCTTCCTCGTATCCATAACCCGATTGTATGTAGCATTTCCAATTCAAATTCAACCTTTTCCAAGTCAAATTCAACCTTTTCACCATTGTTAGGGAAATGACGAAAAAATGCCCACAAGCCCTAAATGTAGTACCTACCAAATGCTTGTCTGTGATTGGGGACTGGGCTGGAAACAATACTCCAAACGCAGTAGGTATACATAAAACAAAATCATGTTTTATTAAAAAAGAAATCAACTTGAAGCATTTCCATGTCAAATTCAACTTGTTTCCTCAAGCGTCTGATTTCATATTTTTTGTCAATTTATTACAAGTAATTGCCTACTCATATTTCACACAAGTACCTGCCTGTACTTTTTTTAAGTAAAAAAATCGAAGATTTTTACGAGTAAGATTTTTAATTTTAGGACTTTTAAAATAGTAATTATATAGAGAAGTGGTAAAAGCTTTTCTTTCAAAGAAATATCGTTTTTTATATTATGTTTTTTGTTATATGTTTTTTTGCGTTTGGAGTATTGTTTCCAGCCCAGTCCCCAATCACAGACAAGCATTTGGTACTACATTTAGGGCTTGTGGGTATTTTTTGTCATTTCCCTAATAATGGTGAAAAGGTTGAATTTGTTTTGGAAAAAGTTGGATTTGGAGTGGAAAATTCGATTTTGGAGATTTTTTCTTCAACCTTGAAAAGTGAAAACAAAGCTTCCGCTACCTTGGTAGACTCGGAAGCAAAATATTAAAGAAAATATAAATCGACGGTAACAATGTAAAACCGCGTAAGTTGAAAAAAAACTAAATTTTTCAGGAGGCGAAAAAAACTTCTAAAATACTTTAAAATTTAAACTTTTACGTCTCTTGAACATTTTCTGTTTTTTCAACTTAGGCGGTTTTACATTGTTACTGTCGAAATATTAAAAAAATAAAAATGAAAAACCGTTGGCAAGGTATGGTGGACCCTCTGGCCGCAGGTACTTATTATACGGGAATTCTGTCTGGACACCTTACATCAAGGCAGAAGGGCAAAACCGACTTCTCGGTCGGATCAGAGCGAGCAGGAAGCTTTCCCGAGAGGCTTCTACTTGATCAGCCGCCGGAACCCGAACGAGGGGGTTTCCAGTTGGGCTGGCTGAGAAGGCTGTGCGAACTGGCTTCAGAGGGTTAACCGAGGGAACTCACCAACATCTCAATATACGAGTGAACCAGTCGACTCAAGAACAAAACTCGCTTTGTTTCTATCGCCGCCTGATATTTGCCAGAGCCGGGAAACAACAACTGCGTACATAATTCTTCACAGTATCTAGGTACTACTACATACTCAGTTACTGGAACATGACTACAGAAAGTTTATTTTGAATTTTTTTAAATACTGTTTTGTTTTAAATGATTTTTTTGAATATGGAAAGTTAGCCAAAAGAAAAAGACTGTACATAATATATACCTATATTATACCTATTAATATATTATATAGTTATTAAATTGATTAATGTTAATATTTCTCGTAATATTAATCACCTACGTCAACTGATTGGGAAGGGGGTCTACTGGCATTCAACTCCTTCTTTGCCGGTAAATTTATTGCCTTCTTCAGGGCATATAAAACAGAAATAATATTCACCATTAATGGCGTAAACACACCCTTCAGGTACGGCGTGGAGGTCTTCCTGCCCTTCAAGACCGAGCGGTCATGCAGATTTAGCATCCCCCAAACCTCTTTGCTCTCCCCCACGAACAAAATTTGTATATTTAATATACTTTAAAAACGCTGCAAATTATTACACAAAGGTTTATTATTTTTCTGTATAGATCACTCGTCTGCAAAGGAAACTGCTTTCCCGTTGCCACTACCTACCAACCAAATTTTCGCTTCACTCACAATTCTAAGAAATAAGGAGTTGTGGGTGTATTCATTGATAAATTTGATTACCTACTGGTTGCTAAGGACTCAAAAATTATTCAACTCGAAGAAACGAACGACGATCGAATCTTGGTCGGCTAAAATTTGAACTGACATCAGGCCTCAAA
Source organism: Apolygus lucorum (assembly GCA_009739505.2). Lineage (NCBI taxonomy): Eukaryota > Metazoa > Arthropoda > Insecta > Hemiptera > Miridae > Apolygus > Apolygus lucorum. The sequence goes on along the minus strand of CM019181.2, from coordinate 935,706 downwards.
TTTCAATATTATTTTAAATTGATGAAAAAACAATACATTTAGGGATGGCATATCGAATGAAATATATCGATATTCTGATCAAACGATATATCGTCAATGAGATATTGATACTTACGATATATCGGATAAAATATATCGATATTTCGATATATCGGAAGATGTAACTTGAAAAATCTTGTTGAAGTAGATACGTGAGCTAAAACGTTTTAAGCTACACAAAAATCATTTTGGAAGAAATTTATCGATATACTCGACATATCGGAAGATTTACATGGAAAAACTCTTTAAAGTTAGCATTTAACCCTCTCAAAAGTATCATGGTATACGTTACATGGTACCACACAAGGTATAGATTACAAGGTATGTAGGGATGGCAAATCGAGAGAAAAATATCGGAAGATCTACTTGGAAAATCTTATTGAAGTAAGTATAAGGTAGGTAGTGGTAGTGTTGTGTAAGTAGTGTGTAGTGGTGAATTGAAACGTTACTAATGTAATTTTGGAAGAAATACATCGATATACTCGACCTGTCGGAAGATCTACTTGGAAAAACAGCTGAAGTAAATATTGAACCTGGTTTAAAAAGTTACTGGTATGAATTATCGATATTATCATACGTAGTTGTAAAAGTGCGAAAATGTCATGATTGTCAGAGCACTAGGTCAGTAGCAAAGGGTTTTTTGGGTTGCGAATTTGGGGATAAACTACTCTCAGGGGTCCAAACAACATAATATAAAAAAACGCTAGTGAAAATTTTGATTTTGGAGAAATTTTTTTTTTTTTTCATCACCTTCGGACTGATAGTAGCCGCTGCGCATGCGCGAACGTGAATTCCTTGTAACGGCCATAACTTCCACATTTTCTACCCGATTTCGATGACATTTTTAGGGATTACGCGGATTAGGTTGTAGATGGTCCCCTATGAAAATCAAGGCCTTAAAATTTACAGAAGCCTCTGCGCATGCGTATACGTAAAATCCTTGTAACAGCCGTGCATTTGTCGCCTTCCCAGCGTAATTTCACATGTGTGACGTGAGAATCTCAAATCCTAAACATTCCACCTCCAGGCCTCAATAGCTCAGAGGTAGCGCATAGAATTATCCCCCTGGGGTCCGGGGTTCGACTCCCAGCCTTGCCAAGAAAATTTTTGATCCAATCACTACTCACTTACAATTTTCATCCGAATTTGATGAAATTTTCTAGGATTGTCTAGATTAGCGTGTAGATGGTCCCCTATGAGGGTAGTGGAAGGTGCTTAGAGATTGGTGTTTTGAGATTAACTACTATGCATCGGATCATATATATAATCGGGTTCAACTATGTGCCACACCCACATGGCAGACTTTTTTTTTTTTTTTTTTCATCTTTCCTAAGATCTGGTTCTTGTTTCACGATAACTGGCATTCTTTTTTTTTACATACTTTCTTTTTTATTAGTAAGCTTAACATTATTTAGTCCCTACGAGAACTTAAGGGTTAGTCTTACGATAAATCAGAAACACGAGTGTGAATCGCAAAAGAGGCCTAATCTCCGTTCAAAATAAAGCTGACCGAAATGCGATCGCTGTAGGTGCGTGGTAGGCAGGTGGTGACAGTGGCAAAGTTCTTTGCAGAAGAGTGATCTAGAGGGTGTTTCACGAAAAGGTTACACCCCCTTCATTTTCGCTTTTATTGCGCGCAACCTGGCTTTTTGAACGCTCTAAGTTGCGCAACTCCACAATTGCACAAAAATTAGGTTTTGGATAACCCTTAGTGTGGCACATGTTTTTTCATCATTTTTTTACGCTGAATCACATGGTGTCATCCGTTTTTTTTAATTTGACAGGAATTTTTCCAAATGGCGGCCGAAAATTCGGCTGTTATTAGTGAAAAAATCGCTCTTTTTAAATCCTTGCGAGTTTTTAGGCAATTTTATTCAGTTCAAGCATGATCGTGCTGCCAGTTTTTATTTTTAACTCTACCGTAGACGGCCCCAAGTCCGTGGTTCAAAAACAGGTGAGAAAATTAAAAAAAAAAAAAAAATGATTTCGACCATAAAACTGATGTTTTCGTGAAAGAAATGTTAATTTTTCCTCTTGAAATCTTGGTCTTCCTCAAAACGGATGACACCTTGTGATTTAGCGTCAAAAACGCTGCAAATTATTACACAATGGTTTATTATTTTTCTTTCACAGATCACTCGTCTACAAAATCACCAACCATCCAATATGAAGGAAAAAAAAAAAATCAAAATCACCAACCATCGATCGCATTTCGGTCAGCTCTAATTTGAACGGAGATTAGGCCTCTTTTGCCATTCACACTCGTGTTTTGATTTATATATATATATATTTCAATATAAACCCTTAAATTTTCGTAGGGAGCGAACGGTTTGTCCTACAGAGCTTTGCGTGGTCTCAAAAAATTCTATAGAATTTTAAATTGAAGGAAAAACAATACCTTTATATCGAAATTCTTTGATTTAGGGCGTTTTCAAAATTGATTTTGGAACCCTTAGAAGTGACCTACATCAACCAAAAGCTTCAGGGTACAACTAGACCCCAAATGGAGCCTACATACCAAATTTCATCAAAATCGGTCAATGCTAAGTGGCAAAAGTGCCGCGTACGGCGGACGGCGGACGGACGGCCAAATTTTTATTCGATTTTTGGATTCTACGTATCTTGAAACGTAAACCATCAAATTTTGAGGGGGTGTTAAATTTTTTTTTTCTTGGTCGATTCCAAAGGTTCATTATTGAAAATAATAAACCAAAATGATGAAAAAACATGTGCCAAACTAAGGGTTCTCCAAAACCTAATTTTTGCGCAATTGTGGAGTTGCGCAACTTAGAGCGTTCAAAAAGCCAGATTGCGCGCAATAAAACAAATCGATGTGGGTATGAATTTCTCATGAATTTTGACGTAGAATCCGAATCTATAATAAAAAAAGGGGGGGTTCCATTTGAAAAAATGAAGTTAGTGTCAATTACGCGTAACTTTTTGCGCAAAAGTATTTTTCCTGAGACCCTCACAAAAAAATCATGAAGAATTGCGTTGATCGGAATTTTTTGCGCTTTATTTTGCGGAAATGAAGGGGGGTGTAACCTTTTCGTGAAACACCCTGTATATAGAGAAATAATAGACCTTTGTGTAATAATTTGCAACGTTTTGTTCTTAATCTCTTATTAGGCCACTCGAGAAACGAAAAGCGAGTCGTTTTGTTCCGAATTACATCAAAAGCTGATCCTTGAAGGACTCGGAGGATTGTCTCGGGATAAGCGGTGGCGGCAGAGCAGGATGAAAGACCCGGTTTGTGCTTTTCAAAAACTTTTCCCCCCTCAGCTTCCCCGCCAGACACTTTGAGGGCATTTCGGGCACAAGGCGGAGAGTGAAGCGACTGTATAATACACAACATTTTATTGTCAAGGCGATAGAATTGGGCGCGGGAAGGGTGGAAGTTCCATCGAACAAAGCTTTTGAGTTCGGAACTGCCCCCTTTTGTGCTGTAACTGCTGGAACCTTCTAAACTACCCCCGGGACCCGCTTTACCCCTATCGGTTTGACAATATAGCCCTATTGTTGGACGTCTCTCCTTCTCTGTCGAGCAGCCTCTCAGCAAACCTCCCGTCTCTCTTTCTCTTATATAACTGCCTTTTAATGTAAGCGAAAAGGCCGCGGAGAGAAGAGGGGGACCATATGTTGTGAAACAATGTAATTGTTGCTACAATAGCTTCCCTCCCCGAGTTATGACGGCTTTGTTCCTTTTCCCTCTTGATACCGTAACAGTTACAAGATGGCCGCCCGGGGTGGATAACTGTTTGTTTCCTCATAGAAATTTCACTCTCGGGTGATTGATTTCACCTTTTGGGGGGAGGGAGGGAGGGAGGGGGGGTGATTGCCTTCACCCCGAGTCATCAATATCCCTTTATCGATGGACCGGTAAACTTTCCATAAGTTGGAGCGCTGAGAGTCCCCGAGGGCGGCTCTGCACTTCAAATACCGGACTTCAAAGGTCAAACATCGCAAATCCTTGCTGCAGTTAAGTAACTGAAGTGAGGAATCCAATCAGCGGACCCAATAGTGTGAAAAATTAAAAAAAAAAAAACCTTTTTCAATAAAAAGCTTTTATTTTTTGTTAATCAAATGAACCAAAAAGTAGAAGAAGAAATATAACACTTTATCACAATCACAATTTTATGAATAAAAGCGTGTTACATTATGATAGCAAGAGGAAAGAGAAGATGCTAAATGTAACACGCTTTTATTAATAAAATTAGGATTGTGATAAAGTGTTATATTTCTTAATAGAGTTAGTTTATTTTTAACTTTTTAGTTAATTTAATTAACAAAAAATAAAAGTTTGTTAAAAAAGGTTTTTTTTTTCTTTAATTGTTAATCTACGACTAAAAACAAAAACTGGGGGGGGGGAGGGTTCCGTGTAACTGAGGTATTACACGGACTCTGACTCTTCCCACCCCCGGCTCCTCTGACTCCTCCCGCCTCCGATTCCTCCCCCTCCAGCCCCTCCGAAACCTGTCGCCTCCAACTCGTCCCGCCTCTCGCCCCCTCCTTGGAGGTTTTACATTTAAAATTGGAGGTTTTACACACCAATTTGGAGATTTTACACATCAATTGGGAGGTTTTACATTTCAAATTGGAGGTTTTACACATCAATTTGTATGTTTGCACGGAGTAGATATTTTCAGAATCACCGGGTGTTTCCGCCTTCTACGCGGTCTAGCGTTGCGGCGTTTTAAACTGATGTGAAACGAACCATTTCATTCAACCTCCGATTTGAAATGTAAAACCTCCAATTTAAAATGTGAAACCTCCAAATTGATGTGTAAAACCTCCAATTTGAAATGGAAAACCTCCAATTTGAAATGGAAAACCTCCAATTTGAAATGGAAAACCTCCCATTTGACGTGAAAATGCTATAATGACTGACTGACTGACAACGGGACAGGTGAAAGTAAATACAACAATTAAAGAAAAAACACCTTTTTTTAAAACAAGCTTTTATTTTGGCTAATTAAATGAACAAAAAAGTTAAACACAAATTACTTACCTCTAATAAGAAATATAACACTTTATAGAAATAACACTTTATCACAGTCACAATTTTATGAATAAAAGCGTGTTACATTGTGATAGCAAGAGGAAAGAGAAGATGCTAAATGTAACACGCTTTTATTAATAAAATTAGGATTGTGATAAAGTGTTATATTTCTTAATAGAGTTAGTTTATTTTTAACTTTTTAGTTAATTTAATTAACAAAAAATAAAAGCTTGTTGTTAAAAAAGGTTTTATTTCTTTAATTGTTAATCTACGACTAAAAACAAAAACTGTGGGGGGGGGGGATATTACACGGACTCTGACTTTTCCCACCTCCGGCTCCTCTGACTCCTACCGCCTCCCGCCCCTCCGAAACCTCTCGCCTCTAACTCGTCCCACCTCTCGCCCCCTCCCGATCGGCAACGCTCACGTACGGTTTGATTTATTGGCAAGATTTGATTATAGCATTTTCACGTCAATTTGGAAGTTTTCCATTTCAAATTGGAGGTTTTACTCATCATTTTGGAGGTTTTCCATTTCAAATTGGAGGTTTTACACATCAATTTGGAGGTTTTCCATTTCAAATTGGAGGTTTTACACATCAATTTGGAGGTTTTCCATTTCAAATTGAAGGTTTTACACATCAATTCGGAGGTTTTACACATCAATTTGGGGGTTTTACACATCAATTTGGAGATTTTACATTTCAAATTGGAGGTTTTACACATCAATTTGGAGGTTTTACATTTCAAATTGGAGGTTTTACACATCAATTTGGAGGTTTTACACATCAATTTGGAGGTTTTACATTTCAAATTGGAGGTGTTACACATCAATTTGGAGGTTTTACATTTCAAATTGGAGGTTTGACACATCAATTTGGAGGTTTTACATTTCAAATTGGAGTTTTTACACATCAATTTGGAGGTTTTACACATCAATTTGGAGGTTTTCCCTTTCATATTGGAGGTTGACGGAAATACATGATTTAATTCTGGGAAAGCAATAACAACAAATTAGCGAGTGAAACGTAACATTCAACAAGTAAGAATGAGCATAATGAACGGAAAAGAATGGCATTTGGAAGGCACGGATGGAATCACTTCGTCATGTTTGTTGCACGGAGTAGGTATTTTCAGAATCACCGGGTGTTTCCGCCTTCTACGCGGGCTACCGTTGCGGCGTTTTAAACTGATGTGAAACGAACCATTTCCGTCAACCTCCGATTTGAAATGTAAAAGCTCCAATTTGAAATGAAAACCTCCAAATTGATGTGTAAAACCTCCAAGTTGATGAGTAAAACCTCCAATTTGAAATGGAAAACCTCCAATTTGACGTGAAAATGCTATAATGACAGACTGACAGACAACGGGACAGGTGAAAATAAATACAAAAATTAAAGAACAAACACCTTTTTTAATAACAAGCTTTTATTTTTGCTAATTAAATGAACAAAAAAGTTAAACACAAATCACCTCTAATAAAAAATATAACACTTTATAGAAATAACACTTTATCACAGTCACAATTGTATGAATAAAAGCGTGTTAAATTGTGATAGCAAGAGGAAAGAGAAGATGCTAAATCTAACTCGCTTTCATTCATAACATTGGGACTGTGATAGTGTTATACCTATTTCTTATTGGAGATTATTTATTTTTAACTTTTTGGTTCATTTAATTAAGAAAAATAAAAGCTTGTTGTTGAAAAAGGTTTTTATCTTTAATTGTTATTCTACGACTAAAAACAAAAACTGGGGGGGGGGGGGTCCGTGTAACTGAGGTATTACACGGACTCTAACTCTTCCCACCCCCGGCTCCTCTGACTCCTCCCGCCTCCGATTCCTCCACCTCCCGCCCCTCCGAAACCTGTCGCCTCCAACTTGTCCCACCTCTCGCCCCCTCCTTGGAGGTTTTACATTTCAAACTGGAGGTTTTACACACCAATTTGGAGATTTTACACATCAATTGGGAGGTTTTACATTTCAAATTGGAGGTTTTACACATCAATTTGTATGTTTGCACGGAGTAGATATTTTCAGAATCACAGGGTGTTTCCGCCTTCTACGCGGGCTAGCGTTGCGGCGTTTTAAACTGATGCGAAACGAACCATTTCCGTCAACCTCCGATTTGAAATGTAAAACCTCCAATTTGAAATGTAAAACCTCCAAATTGATGTGTAAAACCTCTAAATTGATGTGTAAAACCTCCAATTTGAAATGGAAAACGTTCAATTTGACGTGAAAATGCTATAATGGCAGACTGACAGACAACGGGACAGGTGAAAGTAAATACAAAAATTAAAGAAAAAAACACCTTCTTTAAAAACAAGCTTTTATTTTTGCTGATTATAATTTTATATAATTATTATAAATTTTGATTATAAATTTTGCTGATTATATGCGGGGGTATTACACGGACTCTGACTCTTCCCACCCCCGGCTCCTCTGACTCCTCCCGCCTCCGATTCCTCCCCCTCCCGCCCCTCCGAAACCTCTCGCCTCCGACTCGTCCCCCCTCACGCCCCCTCCCGATCGGCAACGCTCACGTACGGTTGGGGTTTTAGATGGAGGATGGTCCCCTAGGAATTGGAAGTTGGTCTCAGAAAGTTAATAATATTGCATTGTCACCCGATTTACATTGTGATAGCAATTATAGTAAGTGTAATTATTATTACAATTATAGCTGACCGAAATGCGATCGATGTTTTTCTTAGTGTTGGATGGTTTGTGGCTTTGCAGACGAGTGATCTATATAGAAAAATAATAAACCATTCTGTAATCATTTGCAGCGTTTTTTCTTTTCAAAACTGAGATTCAGTGGATCGTATTGTGATCTCACCGGATCGACTAGGAATTTTCGTGGAATATTGGATGCGGAATACGACCAATATTATCAATATCATCAAATCATAATCACATTCATAATTAGTCAAAACAGACCACTGAAGGGGGCATGAAGTAAGAACTTGTTAGTTCTTACAACCTCTAGCCAGGTCAAGTACCCAATCTACTTGAAGATGGCGCATCGTGAGCATCCAATGAGCTATGTGCAACACCCACTTGGCAGACTACTTCGATTTACCGCGTATTTGGAAGGATAATCGATGGTTCCGATGACATCCAATCCGGGCATTCACCCACTGAAGTTGTAGGTGAAGCTTCGTGCTATGTGCCACACCCTCATGGAGATAACAAATTATTCATCACTATGATCAGACAGATCTGAAACACTAGGCGTTAATAGGTTAAGGGGGTCTCAGTCGGTCGCCGTTCGTTCCTCGTTCTTTTATAATTTCGAGGAAGAGTCCTTCGTTTGAAAGATGATAATTTGTAGAGAATGCAAAAATGGCTGTCATAGCTGTGAACTACAGTCAAGGCCCCGCGCCCATTTTCAGCCTGTGTTTTGGTTTATTATTTTCAATAATGAACCTTTGGAATCGACCAAGAAAAAAAATTTTCTAACACCCTCTCAAAATTTGATGGTTTACGTTTCAAGGTACGTAGAATCCAAAAATCCAATAAAAATTTGGCCGTCCGTCCGCCGTACGCGGCACTTTTCCCACTTAGCATTGACCGATTTTGATGAAATTTGGTATGTAGGCTCCATTTGGGGTCTAGTTGTCCCCCGAAGATTTTGGGTGATGTAGGTCACTTCTAAGGGTTCCAAAATGAATTTTGAAATTTTGAAAACGCCATAACTCAAAAAATTTTGAAATGAAGGTATTGTTTTTCCTTCAATTTAAGAGTTTATAGAATTTTTTGAGACCCCGCGGAGCTCTGTAGGACAAACCGTTCGCTCACTACGAGAATTTGAGGGTTGGACGTACGATAAATCAGAAACACGAGTGTGAATCGCAAAAGAGGCCTAATCTCCGTTCAAATTAAAGCTAACCGAAATGCGATCGATGTTTTTCTTCGTGTTGGGTGGTTGGTGGCTTTGTAGACGAGTGATCTATATAGAAAAAATAAACCATTGTGTAATAATTTGCAGCGTTTTTCCTATCTTTTCGTCTACTCGCGTATCTCCAACGTAGTGTTCTTTCTTATCGAATCTAAAAAAAAGATAAATAAATTCAATAATAAATTATCATTGAAAATGATTGAAAGGCTGCAAACTGTACGATGCTGTGTCCAAGTAGGTATTTGATTTTCACTCACCGACAGTCAATCTTGGCTATTTTTATTTAAAAAAAAAAAAAAATCAAAATACTCAAGGGATCAACTTTTTTTTTGGGACCATGCATTGGTGCATTCAACTACTCTCTAAGTGCAGTTGAAAGAGACTGGTTTTTTTGTCCACTTGTACAATTTTTTGGGCGGTTTTGGTTTATGGACTCGATGTTTCCCCCTCCTTCTTGTTGGAAATATTTTCATTGGAAGTTGATGGTTGGGGATCATCATCGCTTTCATCATCTTTATCATGAAAATATATAATAAAAAAAGGGGGGTTCCATTTGAAAAAATGAAGTTAGTGTCAATTACGCGTAACTTTTTGCGCAAAAGTATTTTTCCTGAGACCCTCACAAAAAAATCAAGAAGAATTGCGTTGGTCAGAATTTTTTACGCTTTATTTTGGGGAAATGAAGGGGGGTGAAACCTTATCGTGAAACACCCTGTATATAAAGAAATAATAAACCATTGTGTAATAATTTGCAGTGTTTTGTTATTAATCTCTTATTAGGGGACTCGAGGAACGAAAAGCGAGTCGTTTTGTTCCGAATTACATCAAAAGCTGATCCTTGAAGGACTCGGAGGATTGTCTCGGGCTAAGCGGTGGCGGCAGAGCGGGATGAAAGACCCGGTTTGTGCTTTTCAAAAACTTTTCCCCTCTCAGCTTCCCCGCCGGACACTTTGAGGGCATTTCGGGCACAAGGCGGAGAGTGAAGCGACTGTATAATACACAACATTTTATTGTCAAGGCGATAGAATTGGGCGCGGGAAGGGTGGAAGTTCCATCGAACAAAGCTTTTGAGTTCGGAACTGCCCCCTTTTGTGCTGTAACTGCTGGAACCTTCTAAACTACCCCCGGGACCCGCTTTACCCCTATCGGTTTGACAATATAGCCCTATTGTTGGACGTCTCTCCTTCTCTGTCGAGCAGCCTCTCAGCAAACCTCCCGTCTCTCTTTCTCTTATATAACTGCCTTTTAATGTAAGCGAAAAGGCCGCGGAGAGAAGAGGGGGACCATATGTTGTGAAACAATGTAATTGTTGCTACAATAGCTTCCCTCCCCGAGTTATGACGGCTTTGTTCCTTTTCCCTCTTGATACCGTAACAGTTACAAGATGGCCGCCCGGGGTGGATAACTGTTTGTTTCCTCATAGAAATTTCACTCTCGGGTGATTGATTTCACCTTTTGGGGGGAGGGAGGGGGGGAAGGGGGGGGGGTGATTGCCTTCACCCCGAGTCATCAATATCCCTTTATCGATGGACCGGTAAACTTTCCATAAGTTGGAGCGCTGAGAGTCCCCGAGGGCGGCTCTGCACTTCAAATACCGGACTTCAAAGGTCAAACATCGCAAATCCTTGCTGCAGTTAAGTAACTGAAGTGAGGAATCCAATCAGCGGACCCAATAGTGTGAAAAATTTAAAAAAAAAAACCTTTTTCAAAAAAAAGCTTTTATTTTTTGTTAATCAAATGAACCAAAAAGTAGAAGAAGAAATATAACACTTTATCACAATCACAATTTTATGAATAAAAGCGTGTTACCTTGTGATAGCAAGAGGAAAGAGAAGATGCTAAATGTAACACGCTTTTATTAATAAAATTAGGATTGTGATAAAGTGTTATATTTCTTAATAGAGTTAGTTTATTTTTAAATTTTTAGTTAATTTAATTAACAAAAAATAAAAGTTTGTTAAAAAAGGTTTTTTTTTTCTTTAATTGTTAATCTACGACTAAAAACAAAAACTGGGGGGGGGGAGGGTTCCGTGTAACTGAGGTATTACACGGACTCTGACTCTTCCCACCCCCGGCTCCTCTGACTCCTCCCGCCTCCGATTCCTCCCCCTCCAGCCCCTCCGAAACCTGTCGCCTCCAACTCGTCCCGCCTCTCGCCCCCTCCTTGGAGGTTTTACATTTAAAATTGGAGGTTTTACACACCAATTTGGAGATTTTACACATCAATTGGGAGGTTTTACATTTCAAATTGGAGGTTTTACACATCAATTTGTATGTTTGCACGGAGTAGATATTTTCAGAATCACCGGGTGTTTCCGCCTTCTACGCGGTCTAGCGTTGCGGCGTTTTAAACTGATGTGAAACGAACCATTTCATTCAACCTCCGATTTGAAATGTAAAACCTCCAATTTAAAATGTGAAACCTCCAAATTGATGTGTAAAACCTCCAATTTGAAATGGAAAACCTCCAATTTGAAATGGAAAACCTCCAATTTGAAATGGAAAACCTCCCATTTGACGTGAAAATGCTATAATGACTGACTGACTGACAACGGGACAGGTGAAAGTAAATACAACAATTAAAGAAAAAACACCTTTTTTTAAAACAAGCTTTTATTTTGGCTAATTAAATGAACAAAAAAGTTAAACACAAATTACTTACCTCTAATAAGAAATATAACACTTTATAGAAATAACACTTTATCACAGTCACAATTTTATGAATAAAAGCGTGTTACATTGTGATAGCAAGAGGAAAGAGAAGATGCTAAATGTAACACGCTTTTATTAATAAAATTAGGATTGTGATAAAGTGTTATATTTCTTAATAGAGTTAGTTTATTTTTAACTTTTTAGTTAATTTAATTAACAAAAAATAAAAGCTTGTTGTTAAAAAAGGTTTTATTTCTTTAATTGTTAATCTACGACTAAAAACAAAAACTGTGGGGGGGGGGATATTACACGGACTCTGACTTTTCCCACCTCCGGCTCCTCTGACTCCTACCGCCTCCCGCCCCTCCGAAACCTCTCGCCTCTAACTCGTCCCACCTCTCGCCCCCTCCCGATCGGCAACGTTCACGTATGGTTTGATTTATTGGCAAGATTTAATTGTAGCATTTTCACGTCAATTTGGAAGTTTTCCATTTCAAATTGGAGGTTTTACTCATCATTTTGGAGGTTTTCCATTTCAAATTGGAGGTTTTACACATCAATTTGGAGGTTTTCCATTTCAAATTGGAGGTTTTACACATCAATTTGGAGGTTTTCCATTTCAAATTGAAGGTTTTACACATCAATTCGGAGGTTTTACACATCAATTTGGGGGTTTTACACATCAATTTGGAGATTTTACATTTCAAATTCTAGGTTTTACACATCAATTTGGAGGTTTTACATTTCAAATTGGAGGTTTTACACATCAATTTGGAGGTTTTACACATCAATTTGGAGGTTTTACATTTTAAATTGGAGGTTTTACACATCAATTTGGAGGTTTTACATTTCAAATTGGAGGTTTTACACATCAATTTGGAGGTTTTACATTTTAAATTGGAGTTTTTACACATCAATTTGGAGGTTTTACACATCAATTTGGAGGTTTTACATTTCATTTGGAGGTTGACGGAAATACATGATTTAATTCTGGGAAAGCAATAATAACAAATTAGCGAGTGAAACGTAACATTCAACAAGTAAGAATGAGCATAATGAACGGAAAAGAATGGCATTTGGAAGGCACGGATGGAATCACTTCGTCATGTTTGTTGCACGGAGTAGGTATTTTCAGAATCACCGGGTGTTTCCGCCTTCTACGCGGGCTACCGTTGCGGCGTTTTAAACTGATGTGAAACGAACCATTTCCGTCAACCTCCGATTTGAAATGTAAAAGCTCCAATTTGAAATGAAAACCTCCAAATTGATGTGTAAAACCTCCAAGTTGATGAGTAAAACCTCCAATTTGAAATGGAAAACCTCCAATTTGACGTGAAAATGCTATAATGACAGACTGACAGACAACGGGACAGGTGAAAGTAAATACAACAATTAAAGAAAAAAACACCTTTTTTAAAAACAAGCTCTTATTTTTGCTAATTAAATGAACAAAAAAGTTAAACACAAATTACCTCCAATAAGAAATATAACACTTTAAAGAAACAACACTTTATCACAGTCACAATTGTATGAATAAAAGCGTGTTAAATTGTGATAGCAAGAGGAAAGAGAAGATGCTAAATCTAACTCGCTTTCATTCATAACATTGGGACTGTGATAGTGTTATACTTATTTCTTATTGGAGATTATTTATTTTTAACTTTTTGGTTCATTCAATTAAGAAAAATAAAAGCTTGTTGTTGAAAAAGGTTTTTATCTTTAATTGTTATTCTACGACTAAAAACAAAAACTGGGGGGGGGGGGGTCCGTGTAACTGAGGTATTACACGGACTCTAACTCTTCCCACCCCCGGCTCCTCTGACTCCTCCCGCCTCCGATTCCTCCACCTCCCGCCCCTCCGAAACCTGTCGCCTCCAACTTGTCCCACCTCTCGCCCCCTCCTTGGAGGTTTTACATTTCAAACTGGAGGTTTTACACACCAATTTGGAGATTTTACACATCAATTGGGAGGTTTTACATTTCAAATTGGAGGTTTTACACATCAATTTGTATGTTTGCACGGAGTAGATATTTTCAGAATCACAGGGTGTTTCCGCCTTCTACGCGGGCTAGCGTTGCGGCGTTTTAAACTGATGCGAAACGAACCATTTCCGTCAACCTCCGATTTGAAATGTAAAACCTCCAATTTGAAATGTAAAACCTCCAAATTGATGTGTAAAACCTCTAAATTGATGTGTAAAACCTCCAATTTGAAATGGAAAACGTTCAATTTGACGTGAAAATGCTATAATGGCAGACTGACAGACAACGGGACAGGTGAAAGTAAATACAAAAATTAAAGAAAAAAACACCTTCTTTAAAAACAAGCTTTTATTTTTGCTGATTATAATTTTATATAATTATTATAAATTTTGATTATAAATTTTGCTGATTATATGCGGGGGTATTACACGGACTCTGACTCTTCCCACCCCCGGCTCCTCTGACTCCTCCCGCCTCCGATTCCTCCCCCTCCCGCCCCTCCGAAACCTCTCGCCTCCGACTCGTCCCCCCTCACGCCCCCTCCCGATCGGCAACGCTCACGTACGGTTGGGGTTTTAGATGGAGGATGGTCCCCTATGAATTGGAAGTTGGTCTCAGAAAGTTAATAATATTGCATTGTCACCCGATTTACATTGTGATAGCAATTATAGTAAGTGTAATTATTATTACAATTATAGCTGACCGAAATGCGATCGATGTTTTTCTTAGTGTTGGATGGTTTGTGGCTTTGCAGACGAGTGATCTATATAGAAAAATAATAAACCATTCTGTAATCATTTGCAGCGTTTTTTCTTTTCAAAACTGAGATTTAGTGGATCGTATTGTGATCTCACCGGATCGACTAGGAATTTTCGTGGAATATTGGATGCGGAATACGACCAATATTATCAATATCATCAAATCATAATCACATTCATAATTAGTCAAAACAGACCACTGAAGGGGGCATGAAGTAAGAACTTGTTAGTTCTTACAACCTCTAGCCAGGTCAAGTACCCAATCTACTTGAAGATGGCGCATCGTGAGCATCCAATGAGCTATGTGCAACACCCACTTGGCAGACTACTTCGATTTACCGCGTATTTGGAAGGATAATCGATGGTTCCGATGACATCCAATCCGGGCATTCACCCACTGAAGTTGTAGGTGAAGCTTCGTGCTATGTGCCACACCCTCATGGAGATAACAAATTATTCATCACTATGATCAGACAGATCTGAAACACTAGGCGTTAATAGGTTAAGGGGCCCGCCTTAAAGGGGGTCTCAGTCGGTCGCCGTTCGTTCCTCGTTCTTTTATAATTTCGAGGAAGAGTCCTTCGTTTGAAAGATGATAATTTGTAGAGAATGCAAAAATGGCTGTCATAGCTGTGAACTACAGTCAAGGCCCCGCGCCCATTTTCAGCCTGTGTTTTGGTTTATTATTTTCAATAATGAACCTTTGGAATCGACCAAGAAAAAAAATTTTTTAACACCCCCTCAAAATTTGATGGTTTACGTTTCAAGGTGCGTAGAATCCAAAAATCGAATAAAAATTTGGCCGTCCGTCCGCCGTACGCCGCATGTGGCTTCTTTCCCCACTTAGAATTGACCGATTTTGATGAAATTTGGTATGTAGGCTCCATTTGGGGTCTAGTTGTCCCCCGAAGATTTTGGGTGATGTAGGTCACTTCTAAGGGTTCCAAAATGAATTTTGAAATTTTGAAAACGCCCTAACTCAAAAAATTTTGAAATGAAGGTATTGTTTTTCCTTCAATTTAAGAGTTTATAGAATTTTTTGAGACCCCGCGGAGCTCTGTAGGACAAACCGTTCGCTCACTACGAGAATTTGAGGGTTGGACGTACGATAAATCAGAAACACGAGTGTGAATCGCAAAAGAGGCCTAATCTCCGTTCAAATTAAAGCTAACCGAAATGCGATCGATGTTTTTCTTCGTGTTGGGTGGTTGGTGGCTTTGTAGACGAGTGATCTATATAGAAAAAATAAACCATTGTGTAATAATTTGCAGCGTTTTTCCTATCTTTTCGTCTACTCGCGTATCTCCAACGTAGTGTTCTTTCTTATCGAATCTAAAAAAAAGATAAATAAATTCAATAATAAATTATCATTGAAAATGATTGAAAGGCTGCAAACTGTACGATGCTGTGTCCAAGTAGGTATTTGATTTTCACTCACCGACAGTCAATCTTGGCTATTTTTATTTAAAAAAAAAAAAAAATCAAAATACTCAAGGGATCAACTTTTTTTTTGGGACCATGCATTGGTGCATTCAACTACTCTCTAAGTGCAGTTGAAAGAGACTGGTTTTTTGTCCACTTGTACAATTTTTTGGGCGGTTTTGGTTTATGGACTCGATGTTTCCCCCTCCTTCTTGTTGGAAATATTTTCATTGGAAGTTGATGGTTGGGGATCATCATCGCTTTCATCATCTTTATCATGAGAAGGAATTCTATTCAAAATTGCAGGAGCAAATTATCAATAACAGGGCTCTCGTCCGGTGAGGTCATGAAGGGCATTTGTTGGGGTAATAAAGATATATCGACTTCCCCTTGACCTATTGCATCATCATTCCCCTCCGAAAAATCCAATATGTTATTTGATGTAAAGGAAGCAAGTTCTTGCAGGAAAAGCGAGAAATCCAAAAAATATCAGCAAATGAAAAAATATAGGGATGGAAAGATTTTGAATGTGTATTCTACTGACGTAGATATATATTTTTGGAGGAGTTTTGGTGTGAAATGATTATCTTGATGTGATTTGGTCAAAATCAACTTGAAGCTTGGTTTTATTTTGTTTTATTTTTTTATTTTTTTTATTTATCATTTATTTGAACAGAACTTTTTGGGTCCGTATACCTATCCCCTCTGAAAAATATCGGTGTGTGGTACCTATGTAGAACGAAAATTATATTCCCCTTCGAGAACGACGTAAATCTAGTTCTCCAGTTCTCGTGCGAATCTGCGTTAGTGGTTTCGCCATTTTGGATTCAAATTTTGATTAGTTCCAAGTTTTATCGTTCGCAATAAACCGTTTTATTTCGTGTTATACCGGTTTCGATATATTGAAATACAATTTTCATTCAACAAAAACTTGTCATTAACAATCAATGGCAACATTGTTGTCGATGGAGCGGATGTATAAGAAATATGCGGGGGACCGGTGTAGCCGCGGGGGCATGGGCGCGCGTTCTTTGTTTGCGAGACACGAACTGACCTCTGCGGGAGTCGTGCGTTCAAATCTCGCAGCCGGAGCGTGTTTTCGTGCCCAGTTCCCAACTACCATTCGAATTCGTGCAAAATAAGTTCATGGAAACAGGAAAAATTGGTATTTCTGAAAAACTCTCGTTCCGAAGGTGATAAAATTCATTCGGAAAATGCGAGTAAAATGTTTAATTTGGGCCAAGTATAGTATAAGTATAATATAGAGCTTTCCTAATTTCGGTGATAAGGAAACTAAAATTTGATCCACGAGTAGAAAAAAATGAATGAAAAATGTGAGAGAGGATATCGTAGCGAGAAACTGGGAACAATACGACCCTGCATTTCAGGAAATATGACAACGACCATTAACCTAAGCAATAAGCGAGATGGAGGGTCGTAGGATAGGAAATGGAGTAATATAAATTAGAGGGTGGAGAGATATAATAAATGTGAGGAGGGAGTGAAAGAAGCTGTATCTTGAGTGCGGGTTCCGTTTACTTGACCATCCTGAAGTGGAGGGGGAAACTCGAGTCGAGTGGAAGGGGAAAAGGAAAAACTTAGGCTCCTTCCAAAGAACTTGGCTCGGCTACAAGTCCCTGATTTATGCCAAAAGCACTTCATAATCTCTTTTTTTCTTCTTTCCTTTATTATTAGCCGGCGGTCTCCAAAACGGCTGATTTATCTATCAAGGGGGGTTTTCCCTCTTTTTCAGAAGTGCCGAGGTAAGGCAGGGTTTGTGCTCTGACGCCTAATTTCTGTTTTGGGCGAGGAGGTAGTAAGGAAGGGTAATCTTGACCGGCGTTGAGATTTATGGGGGAGAAAACCCCCTTCAATGAGTTATAGCAGTAAGATGCGTGGGGGAAGCGTCGAGGGTGAACGGCGAAACCAGACTTCCGACATGAATTTGTGAATGTTTTAGGGATGGAGGATTCTGCCAGAATTCGCCATACTCCACACTGTATTCGGTACGATGATTCAATTCTTTACATTGAGCTTCCCTAAGGTTCATCCTGAGCGCTGAAATTTGCTAGGGTGACTCGCCCAATGAATGAACACTTAAGCTCTTAGCACACTAGTGACGAACTTTAATGTCTATAGTTCTTAAAGTTGGAATACTACACTACTTGAATTTGTCTGATGTTGTTTAAAATTATATAAGGAACAAGAATAGCATGGGAGAAGACGAGAAAAGTTGATTTTTATAGCTAATTTTCCACAATAAAGGAGTTAATGTATTTCACCCCATGAATGAACACTATTTCCTAGTGAATGAACCCTGAAATTCCAGTGAATGAACACTCCATTCCCATACACATTCACCTGTTCATTCACTGGATAGGATAGTTATTTTAACAAGTTGAGGCAAAAAATCAGCAGTTTAGTTGTTTCTTCACTTGGGAAGCCTCCATTCGATTAAAAAACCGTGAAATAACCCTCCAGCCAGTGAATGAACAGTCGTTCATTTACTGGTTGGAGGTCATATTTTAGCTCCCACACTATGAACACCCAACAAAACATATCATAATCAAAAAAATTCCCTTCTACCCAATTAGTTCTCTCTAGAAAAACATATCAGCTACAATAATAAAGTCTGACATTGACTAATTTAGCATTTTACGTAACTCTAAACACTAATCCCCACGTAATGGCCAACTTCAGTTGTTACCCCCAGAGACGTTCTTGGAGACTGACCTGTTGATAACATCAAAATTAAAGAAGATGGCAGACTTCTTTTTATCTACTGCTTCACCCTGCTATCTACGATATGTTGATGGAACTAATGAAAAACACCGTTATCACCAGGGTGCATCGCAAGCCTTATTAATCCCAAATAACCTCGTACTGTTCCTTCACTGGGTGTTCATTCACTGGGCGAGTCACCCTACACAGCCTTTTAGAAAAAACTTGAAGTGTTTAGGAGGAAGTCAAATCAGCTGTGTGAGCGATGGAGCTAACTTTGCTGTTTATTCCACTCGAACACTGTCAGCACACAGCCTGTTGGGGACCATTGAGAGTGCTTGTGACAAGTTAGGTTAGGCAGGTGAACCACTAGAGCCGTGAACTCCTTACAAATCATTACAGAAAAAAGTTATTTTTCCTCAAAAACCACTACTTGCTCAAAAAGGTGTAGTATCCATGATGTGCCTTTCAAACCCTCCTCAGCCTTCTTTTGGTTATTTTCAATAATGAACTTTTGGAATCGACCAAGAAAAATTTTTTTTTAACACCCCCTCAAAATTTGATGGTTTACGTTTCAAGGTACGTAAAATCCAAAAATCGAATAAAAATTTGGCCCTTCCGTACGCCGTACGCGGTACTTTTGCCACTTAGCATTGACCGATTTTGATGAAATTTGGTATGTAGGTATTTGGGGACTAGTTGTGCCCCGAAGATTTTGGTTGATGTAGATCACTTCTATGGGTTTAAAAATGAATTTTGAAATCTTGAAAACGCCCTAACTCAAAAAATTTTGTTATAACGGTATTGTTTTTTCTTCAATTTAAGATTCTATAGAATTTTTAAAATTTTTTGAGACCACGCGGAGCTCTGTAGGACAAATTGTTCGTCTCCTACGAGAATTTAAGGGTTGGAAGTACGACAAATCAGCAACACGAGTGTGAATCGCAAAAGAGGTCTAATCTCCGTTCAAATGTTAGCTGGCCGAAATACGATCGATGTTTTTCTTCATGTTGGATGGTTGGTGGCTTTGCGGACGAGTGATCTATATAGAAAATTAAAAAACATTGTGTAATAATTTGCAGCTTCTTTCCTAGTTTCAATTCACCAATCAACGACTCTTACACCTGTAAGATAGCCGTCTAAACTTACGACTTGGGATTAAAAATTCAGCCTAAATCAGCAGTACGCAACTCATCGATACAATTTTATCTGGATAAGTAGTCCCTTCTTTCTTCATAATCGATTTCTCTCTTGTCATTCTTAGAGTTCAGAAGTTTAATAGCAGGGTTCTGGAGCACTTCTCCCAGAGCCGATTGGACCTCGAGATGGTGAGATGTCATGTAATCGCCATAGTAGGTTGATCTAGACAGTTGGTTAGAAGATTAGTAGGAAAACAGGTAGAGAAAGAGTACATAGTAATTTGACAAGAAGTACTAAATAGGTGTCCCTTTTACTACATTCCATTTTGCTTTCGAGTCTACCAAGGTATCAGAAGCTTTGTTTTCACTCTTCTCGAGTTTTACTTTTCAGACATTCCTGAACAATTTTGGTTCCGCGTCTGTCTGTCTGTGTGTCTGTCATGAAATCCTTGTAACCGGCATAAATATACGAAGTTATTGTCCGATTTCGATGGCATTTTCAGGGATTGTGCAGGATGGTCCCCCATGAAAATCATTGCCCCTGACTGACAGTAGCCACTGCGCATGCGCAAACGTGAATTCCTTATTCCTTCTACTTTTCTCATCTGATTTCGACAAAATATTCAGAGATTGTGCGGATTGACGTGTAGAGTCCCCTATGAGAGTAGTGCGAGGTAGGTACTTAGAGATTGATGTTTTGAGATAAACTACTGTGCATCGGATCATCTATGTACAATCGGGTTATGGATTAGAGGATGCTACGCGCCACACCCTCTTGGTAGACTATTTCTTCTCTACCTGTTTTTCTACTAATCATCTAACCAATTGCCTAGAGCTGCCTACTACGGCGATTACGTTACATCTCACCACCTCGAGATGCTTAAGACGTTCTTGATTTTCGGCAGTTGGGGAATGTGTCTGTGATTTGGTGAGGTGGATAGACTCCTTTCTCCAGGAAATCTTCAAGCTCTTCAAGATTTTACAAAATTGAATGGAAAATGAGTTATCAGTAATGTGCATAAGACTCAAGAAAACCAACCTATGGAGCATCGCTCTTCGAATATATAAAACTTTTCAGAGATCCACGCACTTGCCTAACCAGGACCTGCCGCTCGCATCAATTCCTTTCAATGTTGTTCTATATTGATGTTTGCTGCTGGCAAAAGAACAAATTTACATGAACAATTGTATTCAAACATACTGGAACCATTGAAAGATCTTCATATTCCTCGGAAACTTTGATAAATTGTAAAGATTTCAGTTTGTCCGCAATAACAGCACACTGGCTTAATAACAGTGAGGTTCGCGAAGACGAACATATGGGTCCCGTACCAGGGAAATGAGGCCTGGCAGATACATCATCAACCCTATTCGGGTCCTCAGGGACATTTCCAATTAAGTGTTTATATTAGAGTTCCACTCCCCCAACCCGACTCAACTCTCGGGCAATGATTGCATTTGAAAGGAAGGGGGAAGCTCGAATGGATGGGTCCGGAGTGTCCCGCGGGAGTCAAATCGACACTCGATATTGCTACAAGTAAAAACAAACGTCCCTCTGCAAGACCGATATAGGGGTCATCACCGTAATAGGTTAACATTACCAACCCTCTTGTGTCTACATAACCCCCTTATCTGTAGCGAGTGAAATTATCTGCGAGTAGTATTGAAATAGGAACCATCAGAACTAAGAATAATAAGTTCTTATGAGCTCATTTTTATATCAGACGTTTCATACTCATATAGAACCCCCCCCCCCCCCCCCCAATCGTGCTGTCCAGCATTCTCTATTGTGGGAACATTCTTCAGGACTGCTCAGAAATAGTATTTTTACACCCGCTCTACAAGAACACGCTATTAAGCTGAAAATAGGTCTTAAAGATAATCTGATCTGACTTGAAGAGAGCCACCTCAGTTTGATACTGACACTGCTTATCATAATAATTAAAAAAGAGTGAGATCAGAGACATTTGACTAGAAGCCTGACTTGAAGAGTCGCCACAGTTGATACTGAAACTGCCTCCTCCTTTGTCTACTGCTGTACATGGTTGCTTGGGGGATTTCCTGATCCAAGGGATTCACAAGAGTCCAAGGTTTAACAGGGACCTGAACTGTGGTATCACCTGGTGCGATGATGTGTTTCAAATAAATCTGTGGAATCACAACAGGAAACAATGACTTGCACGTGATACCGGAGAAATTTGACTAGAAGCCTGACTTGAGGAGTCACCACAGTTGATAATGCATCCTCCTTTGTCTACTGCTGTACTTGGTTGCTTGGAGGATTTCCTGATCCAAGGGATTCACAAGAGTCCAAGGTTTAACAGGGACCTGAACTGCGGTATCACCTGGTGCGCTGATGTGTTTCAGATAAATCTGTGGAATCACAACAGGAAACAATGACTTGCACGTGACACCAGAGACATTTGACTAGAAGCCTGACTTGAAGAGTCGCCACAGTTGATACTGAAACTGCCTCCTCCTTTGTCTACTGCTGTACTTGGTTGCTTGGAGGATTTCCTGATCCAAGGGATTCACAAGAGTCCAAGTTTCAACAGGGACTTGAGGTGTGGTGCCATCTGGACTTTTTGATTTGTGGGTTCATTGCAGAGCACCCATGCTTTTCTGCTTGTATAAATTGAGAGAAATTATTCGGTTTGAAGAGAAACCAACTTGAAGAGAGTCACCGCAATCTTTTCAACACTGACTCTGCTTTCCCCTTTCTCAACTTGTAACCGCTTACAGGACATCTCCTGATGATATGATTCAACAGAGACTTCAACTGTGTTTATCACCTGGTGCTCTGATACGTTTTTGTAGAAATCCAAGTTTGAAAAGAAAAAAGAGACTTGACTGTGAGATCATAGCCTGATTATGGTGCTCTTGGATCAAAAAGTACGTCGGTGGGGACCCACAAGATTGAACAAATTACGACTAAGACCTGAATCATCAGGCCTATACGATCAAAATTATTGTCGAAATTCTAACCATCTAGTTTCAGTTACCAGCAGAACTATGTGAATCACAAAAGCTCGTCCTATGATTCACAGAAAACTACTTTTTCTACCCGATTTGCTTGATGACTTCAAGTTTTGACGACATGATTTATATTATTATTTATACAATATTATCAATCGAACATCAGGTTTGCGAAGGTAGGACAACATCATGACCGTGTGTGGAATTGTTGTTGATATTTTCAACAGAAAACTGTCTCGGCATGAACCAACACCCGTCGCATTACTGTAACACACATTTCTGAGGGAATTGAGGGACATTAGGCAACATTTAATGTTTATTTAATAAAACATGAGGGCGAGGTCTCGTAATGGGGTCGGGATTCATGTGGTAATGAAGGTTTTATTTCGAGCTTGAAGGGAAACCGTCGAGTCCCGAGGAACGCCTGGACGATTTTCTATTGTCGTCGAACTCAAAACTCGACAAGCTTGATTCCCCCAGTGGTCCAATCGGCAAACGACAAACGCGTTTTGCACCCCTTGCCTCTCTCAACCCCCGATTTTCCCTATAAAAGCTGACCGACTGGGGGTCATTGAAAACAATCATTTCGAATGAAAAGCTCTTATTAATCGGGTGGGGGTCCAGTTCGGGAATTGGGGTCTCTTTCGGAAAAGGGGTTAGAAGCAATATGAACTAAAAACGATGCCTGAACATTGGAGATACTATTGAAGCTGGGCGGCCTTACGAAAACGTGTAAATAGCCCTTTTGAAGGGGTTCGGCCCTTCTGGGCAGCAGCTGTGCAGTTCGAAAGACATAAATTCGCGTACTGGCGGGTGTGACGTCAGGAGGTCATACCTCATTCGCTGCGTTGTCATCACATTTGTGCAGATTGAGATAGTCAGCTACATAATAGTTTCGTCACTTATATACTCCTGCTCAAAATTAGAGCACCACCATCTATTTCTTCGTTTGCCCCCTTATTTTTTCCTTTATCAAGTTTTTATCTATTTGCTCACATTGTTTGCAAACTCAGAAAAAAAATGTAACCAAAAAAGGCACAAATTCGAGAAAAAATATGTTTTTAATGAATTATAGAAAAATGTACTTCTTGTGGTAAAATTATAAAAATTGAAAAAAAGGTTTGAATTATGCCAGTTTAGCTTTTCAATACTTGGTATTACCTCCTCTAGCTAGGATGAGGGCTTGGAGCTATCGACCGATGCCTCTAATCAAGTTTTGGATACCTTCCTGGGGATATTGTCCCATTCCTCTTTCGCTGCTGTTTCCAGCTGCTGAAGATTGTCTGATGGTGGATCTCTGGCTCGAATTCTTCTTTCCAGCATGTCCCAAACATCGGAATCATGCCTGGGCTCCTTGGTGGCCAGTCCAGGATACAAAATTTATAAGGGAAGAAGGAAAGAGATAAACGAAAAAATGGATGGTGGTGCGCTAATTTTGAGCAGGAGTGTAGTTAGGACGCCCAAATACATCAGTGTGGTTAGCACAACATGGACACCTTTTCCAGTCGTAGAGAATGGCAGAAGAAATACTAATGTAGTAGGATAATGAAATAATAATGTAGTAGGAATTGCAGAAGACTTGAAGTAGGTATATTGAATAGAAGGGAACACCAAACCAAAAACTCTATGAAAACCTCGCTGTGTTGCGATTTCAAAGTCACGGACGAAATGTCGTTGATATTTTTAGTAGTCATGTACAGGGTGTTTCACGAAAAGGTTACCCCCCCTTCATTTCCGCAAAATACAGCGTAAAAAATTCCGACCAACGCAATTCTTCATGATTTTTTGTAAGGATCTCAGGAAAAATACTTTTGCGCAAAAAAGTTGCGCGCAATCGTGCGCAATTGACACTAACTTCATTTTTTCAAATGGAACCACCCATTTTTTATTACAATTTGGATTCTACGTCAAATTTTATGAAAAATTCATACCCGAACCGATTTATTTTATTGCGCCCAACCTGGCTTTTTGAACGCTCTAAGTTGCGCAACTCCACAATTGCGCAAAAATTAGGTTTTGGAGAACCCTTAGTGTGGGACATGTTTTTTCATCATATTTTGACGCTGAATCACATGGTGTCATCTGTATTTCAATTTTACTGGAATTTTTCTAAATGACGGCCAAAAATTCGTTTGTTTTTAGTGAAAAAATCGCTCTTTTTAAATCGTTATGAGTTTTTAGGCAATTTTATTCAGTTCAAGCATGACTGTGCCGCCAGTTGTTATTTTTAACTCCACCGTAGACGGCCCCAAGCCCGTGGTTCAAAAGGAGGTGAGAAAATAAAAAATAAACATGATTTCGACCACAAAACTGATGCTTTTGTGAAAGGAATGTTAATTTTTCCTCTTGAAATCTTGGTCTTTCTCAAAACGGATGACACCCTGTGATTCAGCGCCAAAAAATGATGAAAAACATGTGCCACACTAAGTGTTCCCCAAAACCTAATTTTTGCGCAATTGTGGAGTTGTGGAACTTGGAGCGTTCAAAAAGCCAGGTTGCGAGCAATAAAACAAATCGGTTCGGGTATGAATTTTTCATGAAATTTGACGTAGAATCCGAATCTGTAATAAAAAATAGGTGGTTCCATTTGAAAAAATGAAGTTAGTGTCAATTGCGCACGATTACGCGCAACTTTTTTGCGCAAAAGTATTTTTCCTGAGATCCTCACAAAAAATCATGAAGAATTGCGTTGGTCGGAATTTTTTACGGAAATGAAGGGGGTGTAACCTTTTCGTGAAACACCCTGTATATATGTGTTTTGTTTTTTGAAGAGAGTTTTTTTTTTATTATACGAGTGTGTCACCTAAACCTACAAAAATTATCAAATTACCACTCATCGTATCGAGTCAAAAGTTTTGAGTTGGGTACAAGTATTCTGGATGAAATGAGGAAGGTTTATGAAGAAGAGAGGATTTAGTGCTTGACTGGAACGTATTATTTCACAAGCTGAGAAGTGTGCATTTGACTTTTGAATCGACGACACAGCCACGAATTATAGGTTCTTCTTCTGAATAGAGCAAAACCATTAGGAACCCATCTCAGAGGCTTTTGGGAAGGATGCTGTGCCTATCAGGTTTTAAAAGTCTTTCCTAAGAAACGAAGGGGCTCTGAGTTGGTTTTGTCGCGAAGCTTTTATCTCGCAGGTAAGATCTTTGAAAAGCGTCATTCAAAAAGGCGCCCGAAAAACCAAATAATGATGTCAAAGAGTGGCGTTTCCCTCGAGCGTTGCTTTCTCCCCACCTTGACAGACCCCGTTTTCTGACTATTTCTCATCCGGCTTTTGTCGAATTTTCCAGACGAGAACCGAGATCTGAACGGCCATTCGGACGACGAGATCAAAAGACAGCGGACGCAGTACAATGGAGACCAGCTATATCCTAACGTGAGTATACCTACTTCTAACTCGGTCGAGACTCTATTGACAGGTTCTGTGAGTATTGTCACTCCCTCGCCTCATAATTTCGACGGCTCTATTACCTGTTGTGGGTATAATAGAGATTTATCCTCCATATAACGTCGACATCATTAAATATCTTCGATCATAATAACATGGGTTAAATACTGTAACAGGCACTTGGGGGTTCAAACATTTCAAATTAATCACCAATTAAATTAGAATTGTTTTTTGCACTCAAATTGTTTTAGTTTCTTTCGCTGAAAAAGCTCTACAATTTTGGAGTTTGCAATTTTCACGGGCCTATAAATCTGTTGCTCAGTACTGTATCAGCGTGACATTCAAAATGAATACCTCAAATTGCCTACCTTGTATGCAGTTATTCGATTCGTGCAGACTCTCAAACACTCTCCCAAAGTAATAATTACACAATGGATAGGGAAGACGCGTTCCCCTCCAAAATGAGGGGAAAAATAACTTGAGTAGATAAGGTAAACAAATTAAGTAGGTAACTACCAAAGTAATGAATCAATCAATCAATAATTGATTAAGAATTATTCTTAATTTATTGCTAATTGAAAAATAAATTATGCACTACCTAATAGAAACCTAAAATAACGAGAAACAAGAAAAACGCGCACAGACAAAATACGAGCAAAGAAATTAACACAATGTAGTAATGGATTATGGATGTACTAAGAAATGAAACAACATCCATGGAACTAGCATCCTGGGATCCTACTTCCATATTCTGTATGGAGAACGATCAGCCTACGGATGGTGTACTCTCCCTCTTCCATCTTCCATGAATATTTTGCACAATGAAGGTTTACGTTCTGAAAACGAAAACGTTGCAGTAACTTGTTGAGTTTGAGTGAAAGTTGTGTGGAACAAAAGTTGTGTTGTACTCGTAAGTAAATTCTTTTTCAACCAGATTTCTTCAATTCAAGGAAAGTTCTTTTCATTACTTACCTACTATTCAAACCGTTTTTTCAACCGGATGACGGTTAGACATCTCATCCGCCCATCTCTACTTACGTACATTTTTGACATTTGGGTTCAACTGTCAAACTTATTCGTTTTTAGTTATTAATATTAGTAGGTAGTACTCTTATCCAAGTGGTCTGTCCTTCTATCAAAATGGAAATTTAAATAGTTATAAGTACAAGTAAGCCTTTCTCGAAAATAATCCGGTTGAAAGTGTACTGTCCACCGATGAAAAGAATGAACGCGAGGCCCGACAGGGAGTTGGGTATCCTCAACGTAGAACTACACCCTTTTCCACAAATATACGTTCACAGGTAGCAACTGACCTTATCCAACACCCCCGAACCTGCCGTGAGTCATACTTTCTTCCTTTCCCCTCGTTACCCCTTCTCACATTGTCGTTTAGGTCATTTCTCGACTATCTACAGTCACTTCTGTCCAATGATACCTGGGCAAGAAAAATACATTACGAATTCGCGATCGGGAAAGAACAGTGACCCGTCGTAATTACGTAATAAAATAACTCATCTTGACAGCGAATTTGTCAGGAGACACCGTTTGTTGGTCTATGTTATTTTCTTCCAAATAATCATAGAAACTTCATCCTTTTGGGTATTAAGTAATCGAATCTCAATTATTAATCATAGTAGGTAGTAACTTCAAGGTTACAATATGCAAAAACATTTCTTCCATTTTCTTAAAATTCTGAGATGAGTGGTTTCACTAAATTATGGCTTCTATGACAATGATTACAATGACCTTGTGTAGAACGTTGCAAATTATTACACAAAGATTTATTATTGGTTTATTATTTCTAATAATAAGCCTATGTGATCTTATCGCAAAAAATTTTTATAACCCCCCCTCAAACTTTGTCACTTTACGTTTCAAGGTGCGTAGAATCCAAATTTGCAATGTCCGTCCGCCGTCCCCCGTCCGCCGTCCGCGGCACTTTTCTTAGCAACACTGGACCGATTTGGTTCAAATTTGGTATATGGGCTCCATTTGGGGTCTAGTTATGCCGCGAAGCTTTTGGTTGATGTAGGTCACTTCTAAGGGGTGAAAATTAAGGGTTGAAATTTTCAAGAGTGCCCTAGCTCGAAAACTCTCGAAATAAAGGTATCGTTTTTTCACCAATTTTAAATAGTATTGAATTTTTAAAAATTTTTGAGACCACCCGGAGCTCTGTAGGACAATCCGTTCGGTCCCTACGAGTACTTGAAGGTTTTCCTTCGATAAAACAGAATCATGAGTGTGAATCGCAAAAGAGGTCTAATCGCCGTTCAAATTTTATCGGACTAAAATGCGATCGCTGTTCATTTCTTCGATTTGTATACAGTTTTGCCTCCTGCGTAACCAGCAATCAAATTTCCATATGAAGCTTTCTATTTTTCCAATCGAGTGTGAAGCGTTTAGTTCTTTCTAATAAACTTGATTGTGAAGGTGTGAAGCCAGTATGGTGTGGTAGGTAGTACCTAGCTGGTAGGTAAAAAAATTGGTAGGTAACAAAATGTTGGTGGGTAAAAAACGCCGCAAGTCATTGCTCAAAAGCTTCTTCATTCTTCAGATCACTGATCAGCTGAGTGAGCTCCGAAGCCATTTTCAATCCTATTGAATGAAAGTGCTCTTCCAGGCGTCTCCAGCATTCGAGGAGATCTTCTTCACTCTTCAGATCACTGATCAGCTGAGTGAGCTCCGAAGTCATTTTCAATCCTATTGAACGCAGGAAGCTGAAATTTGAGAGGGAAGGTCAAGGGAGAATACAGATGGTGGTAGGTGCAATTGATGGAGAACCAGTGATCTATACAGAAGGGTGATCTATACAGAAAATAATAAACCTTTGAGCAATGATTTGCAGCGTTTTTTCTGTTGGGATCAATCACTTTCAAATAACACTTTTCATTGTCACTACCTAACCATTGGTACTACCTACCACTACCCAAAAATCATTATTCGCTTCACAATAAAGTTGCAAATTTCAACGGAGATTCACACTCACGATAGGTACTGATTTATCGCTATCATTTATCGATCGCTCGTAGGGAGCAAATGGTTTTTCCTTCAGAGCTCTTGGTATGGGTAGTCTCAAAAAATGCAAAACCTACTGCCCCCGACTCCCCTCCCCCCGTCTCATCTAAATCCTGGCGCCTCCGCTTCCAATGACTCTTCCTGCCCCCGATTCCTAAAACTCCTCCTGCCTTCGACTCCTCTAACTTCTTTGCCCTAGACCTCCCCCCTCCCCCACTGGCTCATCTAAATCCTGGCACCTCCGATTCTAATGATTCTCCCGCCCCCCCCCCCCCGATCCCTAAAACTCCTCCCGCCTCCGACTCCTCTAACTTCATTCGCCCCGACTCCCTCCCCCCGTCTCATCTTAATCCTGGCGCCTCCGACTCCTCTAACTTTTTTCGCCCCCCTGACTCCCTCCCCCCTCTGGCTCATCTAAATCCTGGCTCATCTAAACCTCCGATTTAAAGACTCTTCCTGCCCCCGAACCCTAAAACCCCTCCAGCCTCCGACTCCTCTAACTTCTTTCGCCCCCGACTCCCCCCCCCCCGTCTCATCTAAATCCTGAAGCCTCCGACTCCTCTAACTTCTTTCGCCCCCGACCCCCCCCCCCTCAAATCTAAATACGGGCGCTTCCGACTCCTCTAACTTCTTTCACTTCTTTCGCCCCGACTCCACCCCCTCTGGGTCATCTAAATCCTGGCGCCTCCAATTATAATGACTCTTCCTGCCCCCGATCCCTAAAAATCCTCCCGCCTCCGACTCCTCTAACTTCTTTTGTACCCGACTCCCCCCCCCCTCAAATCTAAATACTGGCGCCTCCGATTTCAAGGACTCTTCTTGCCCCCGATTCCTAAAACTCCTCCTGCCTCCGACTCTTCTAACTTCTTTGCCCCCGACTCCCCTCCCCCCTCTGGCTTATCTGAATCCTGGGGGCTCCGATTCCAACGACTCTTCCTCCTCTGGGTCATCTAAATCCTGGCGCCTCCAATTATAATGACTCTTCCTGCCCCCGATTCATAAAACTCCTCCCGCCTCCGACTCCTCTAACTTTTTTCGCCCCCGACCCCCCCCCCCCCCTCTGGCTCATCTAAATCCTGGCGCCTCCGACTCCTCTAACTTCTTTCGCCCCGACTCCACCCCCTCTGGCTCATCTAAATCCTGGCGCCCCCAATTATAATGACTCTTCCTGCCCCCGATCCCTAAAAATCCTCCCGCCTCCGACTCCTCTAACTTTTTTTGTCCCCGACTCCCCCCCCCCCCCTCAAATCTAAATACTGGCGCCTCCGATTTCAAGGACTCTTCTTGCCCCCGATTCCTAAAACTCCTCCTGCCTCCGACTCTTCTAACTTCTTTGCCCCCGACTCCCCCCCCCCCTCTGGCTTATCTGAATCCTGGGGCCTCCGATTCCAACGACTCTTCCTCCTCCGATCCCTAAAACTCCTCCCGCCTACAGCTCCTCTAACTTCTTTTGCCCCCCCCCCCCCCCCACCGACTCCGCCCCCCCCCCCCCCGTCTCATCTAAATCCTGGCGCCTCCGACTCCTTTAACTTCTTTCGCCCCCGACTCCCCCCCCCCCCCCCCCCCCGTCAAATCAAATCCTGGCCAACGACCAAAATCCTAAATCCAATTCCAACGACTCTTCCTGCCCCCGATTCCTAAAACTCCTCCCGCCTCCGACTCCTCTAACTTCTTTACCCCCGACCCCCCCCCCCCCCTGTCACATCTAAATCCTGACGCCTCCCATTCCTAGATCACTCGTCTGCAAAGCCACCAGTCGATCAGCTAACATTTGAACCTTAAATTTCCGTCCAAACCTTAAATTTTCGTAGTGAGCCACTATCTTAAATTGATGGAAAAACAATACCTTTATATCAAAATTTGTTGAGTTACGGAGCTTTCAAAATTTATTTTTGAACCCTTAGAAGAAGTGACCTACATCAATCAGAATCTGCGGGGCACAACTAGACCCCAAATGGAGCCTACATACCAAATTTCATCAAAATCGGTCAATGCTAAATGAGGAAAGTGCCGCGTACGGCGGACGGACGGCCAAATTTTTATTCGATTTTCGGATTCTACCTACCTTGAAACGTAAACCAACAAATTTTGAGGGATGTTAAAAAAGTGTTTTGCTTGGTCAATTCCAAAGGTTCATTGAAAATTACAAAACAAAAGTTGGGTATTGGACTGGCCTCAAATTTGTAGAAAAATTGATCATAGAAAAAATTGATTAAATTTCAAAAATTTCCTTTACAAAATCGCTAAAAATAGCTATTAAGATTAAATAATTTAAATAGAAGCAAATTTCTGTGTAGAGAAAGTTTCTTGGCCATAAATTTAATAATAATTATTCAATTACAATTATTGTAAATTAAAGTACGCAAAAAAGTTCTCAAAACATTGAAAAATGTTATTAGAAATTGCTTAAAAATGTCTAATATAATACCAAAAATCTCAAAATTCATAATGAGTGGATAAGTTCGTGGACTGTAAACAGGGTTGTTTCACATTTTCATGCGCAAATGTGTTCTCAAATAGCATAAAAGGGCTCTAAACCCACTAAAAACGTAGGAAAATGGCTGAAAATTCAAAAGTTTTTTTAAATAACGTTTCCAAAAAATGCGCTCATGCGGTCGTGCTACACGACTTTGAATTTTCATTACAATATTTTTTTTCTCATCGATTCATTTTCCTTAACAAAAACGAGTAAAGTTCACATGTAGGTTTGGCAGACAAAGTTCTTCAAACTAATATTTTGATTTTTGGTGCTTTTTTAGACTTCTTGCCCCTTTTATTGATTTTGCCGTCCACGTGCCGTGAGCGGCACTCCACCAATAATCATTCTCAATCTTCTTGATGTGGCCCGCTTAGGATTTCCAGTCATATTTCGCAGCTTCCATTGTAAATTCCTGAAGGTGTTCAAGTGATAAATCACCTCCCGTATTCCTTCCCTTTATGAATTCTCACTCAATCCTACCAAGCGAAAAGTCAGGTAGAGGATTTGAGCGGAAGTGACCGAAAATGGGACTTCCCTGGACGAGTGACAAGCTCGGAGGAGGTTGAACGGATGTTTTCAGTTTAGGATTCGGTAGGGTCCTCGCGTTCATTCTTTTCATCGGTGGACAGTAGGTGCTTCGACCCAACCACCTGAGAGTTTACCATCAATCCAGGTAGGCAGGTACGTTTTTGTTTGGTGAAGAGATATGCCATCCCTTTCGATTGGGGTTCCTGGCTAGTTCATAGCTTCGTTTGTTCATAGTTCATAGTTGTTTGTTTGTTCAAAAGCTCGTTGCCGAGTTTTGAAGTACCTACGTTCACCTACGTATCACTGTTATTACTGAGGGTTAGTACTTGTGCATGCGAGCCTAAACAATCGATCTAATCACAAAGCATTAATAATTTCATGATCATTAGCCCGTGGAATTGCTAGTGACCTCAACGCTCGTACCTACGAAAGAACTGAAACCATACTGGACGCGTATTTTGTTATTCAGATTTATTTAACGTGAATGGATAATAGAGAAGTTAAACGATTTAAAGAAAGAAAAAAAACTACTTACCTAGTTTTGTCAAAAAATTGAAAATTTCTCATCCTGAAATTCGTTTTGGAACATTTTAAAACGAAATAGTCTTGAACTTCAAATACGCTGGAAATGCGAATTAAACCCAAGTTTGCGCCAAAAATATTCAAGTATGGTTATCACTTAACGAAAAGACGGGTTCGTTGGCCAGAAAGAGGGTAAAAATTTGGAAAAAAGGGTAGAATCAAAAACATTATGGGTTTTATGTAGTAATTAACGTCTTAATCATAGAAATATAAAAAATGTTTGAAGTAAAAAATTTTGCTCACTAACTGGACAAAATGGGATTTTCTAAATGTATTCAATACTTTGAAGAAAAAAATTGAATTTAACAAGCAAAATCCAACACTTTTGTGGAGTTCGCATGGTTTTAACGCAAAATGTCGAAAATTGTCTTAATATGGTTCAAAATAGGTATACTCGTACAAGTTAAATTCAATACTTTGAAAAATCCGTCCAAATTGAATTTAACAAGCAAAATCCAACACTTTCCTGGGAGTTCGCATGGTTTTAACGCAAAATGTCGAAAATTGTCCTACTTAGGTTCAAATTATACAAGTTAAATTTAATATTTTGAAAAAACCATCCAAATTGAATGTAACAAGCAAAATCCAACACTTTTGTGGGAGTTCGCATGGTTTTAACACAACTGTTGAAAATTGTCCTAATATGGTTCAAATTAATTTAACGAGCAAAATCCAACACTTTCCTGGGAGTTCGCATGGTTTTAACACAAAACGTTGAAAATTGTCCTAATATGGTTCAAATTAATTTAACGAGCAAAATCCAACACTTTCCTGGGAGTTCGCATGGTTTTAACCATGCGAACCTTGTCTCCAATACTCTGTGGTTTTGACACAAATAGTTGAAAATTGTCCTAATATTGTTCAACATATACAAGTTAAGAACCCGTATTTTGGTAAATTTTGTATAATTTTGAGAATATCTTTGAGAAGAAAGTACATAGGAAGGCAGTTGTTCCGATGAATTCCTACACCCAAATGATCCAATGGGGAATTTGACTCACATTTTTTTTTCGAATGAGGGTTTATTTTTATGGAATAAAACCATAGTGAGCTGCTCGAAAACGCATCCAAAAAATTTAGAGAATTTAAGGAAGATGGAAATTTTAAATGTGGTGGCAATGTGTAAGAGGCAGCCATGTTTGAAATGTACGGGATATTCTACCAATCTGACTTCAAAGGAGGTTCTGTGGCGCTTACCACAGAAGCGGAACATACACGAACTTTTAGCTTACAAGGATTAATACAAGAGTGTGTGAACTAGGAAGGAGGGCAGAACGCAGAACTCAAGACACAAAAGTGACCAAAAGAAACAATATTACTCACTTTTTTACAATACGATTCTACCTACTAGTTTATCAAGCATTATTAGTCTTCATCTTCTCTTATTTAGTTTCAAGATTTGAATCACATTATTCGAGTAGCCATTTCACTGGATCGTTTTGTGTGGCGGTGCTAGAACTCTGTCTGTTGTCGGAGTTGTTTTCGCATCGTTTTTTTTCGTATGACGTCAACAATATTCCTCGATTTTCGCGGTGTTTTGTAACAGAGGCTTCACTTGTTTAGGCATTTTCTCCTACGGTAATTTTTTCCCCTTGGTTATTCCTAGTGTTAAACGTTATTCTAGGGCCCTAGTATAGGATTTGACTTGAAATTCCAGAATCTAAAATTGAGGAAAAATTCCCCATTATGTTTAATTATTAAATTAATTTTTCTCGAATTTCGCTCCGACAGCTGTGGTCCGGGAAATGGAACATGAAGGAAGATCACAAGCTGTTCTCAGACCTCGGCGGGACGGGAGGGAGCGGGGGAAGTCCTTACTACGACTCGCCTTCGGGTTTCCCCGCCACCTCGACGACGAGCGCCGACATCTACGACACCATCAACACCATGAGCCAAGCTCAGAGCACTCACCTCTACAACCCTCCTATCGGCACCTCACTCGGTAAGCTGCTATTCGAGCTAGAAATTTTGAAAATTGGCTTCCGTCGGTTTCCAAAATGTTTTTGATGAGAAGTTCTCACTTGATATGCATGTTCGTTAATCGCCCTTAATAGGTGGAGTAAAGTGGAATAATACATCCATTTTTTACTAGTATTTTTTCCTCTTTCTGGAAGTGCAGAAAAAAGGAAGACTGAATGCTTGATTTTGACTCAAATTTGGAGAGATTCAAATGACATTGGTCAAGCTAGTAGTCGATTGATACCCAACCAGGAAATACCTAAAAGATAATAACCATCCAGAATGGAAGCAATATTAGCATTGTCCTAATACTCTAAAATGATTTGAAATTGGCGCAGTGGCACCAAATCATTCTCAAGTTCCCATTATGGGCAGGTAGTCTCCAAATTCAGCCTCCAAATTCCTATTGTAAACTATTGTGAACTAGGTAGGTGTTCTCCAACTTCCTATTGTAGGAATTTATGAGAGATCTAGGCGCTCGATAATTATTTTCTATTAACTATTATCAGTCAATTAAACTATCAATTAATCTATCAACTTTCTATTTAATGATAGTTTCCTACTGTTCATTACAAACTAGTCTCCCCATTGGGCTAATCTCCACCTTTACATTATGAGCTAGTTGTAGGTCTGCCACATAAACTTTGCATCCCTTTGGCGGATTCTTCTGGCGAACATAGAACTAATTATCTCTTGTCATCAAGCAGATTCCCGCGCCTATGATAATGTTTCGGGAATTTCTCCCCTAAAAAGGGACTTGATTTCCCTCCTACTGCAGCTTGAAATTCGTGTATTTCCGAAATTGAAATTTCGTGGCACTACACGAACATCAAATCTCTCACGGCTCCAATTTCCGTGCGAAGGTTTCACCATGGAAGGTTGACTCGATCGTTATAGTTCCCGCCTAGGGGGCGCCACATGGATGCAAAGTTTCTGTGGTTGACCTATAGTCATCAACGCTCCTTGGGCTACTTCTCAACTTCCCCTTATATGAACTAGTAATCAATGCGCAGTGGACTAGTTCCCATCTTCCCAAATTGAGTTGGTTATCAAGTTCCCATTTGGCTAGTTTCCAACTTCCCCTTAGGGGCTAAACATCAACTTCCCATTTGAACTAGATACATATCTCCCACTGGTCCAGTTTCCAACTCTCCATTATGAGCTAGTGATCAATTCCCTATTGGACTAAGCAACACCACCCCATTATTGACCATTTTCCATCATGGGATAGTCCTCAATCTTCCACTGGGCAGGTCTCCATCATCCCATTATGAACTAGTCCCCCCATTGAGCTAGTCTATAACTACCCATCATGAGGTAGTCAGCAATGTCTCTTTGGGCTAGTTCCCAACTATATTTAGAGCTAGTAGCCAAGGTCTCTTTGACTGGTTCTAAACTTCCTTATATTGAGTTATTCATCAATTTTGCATTTGGCTAATTCCCAACTTCCCCTAAACATCAACTTCCCATTATGAACAAGATACATAATCTCCCACCGGTCTAGTTTCCAAAACTCCATATGCTATTGGACTAAGCAACACCCCATTATTGACCATTTTCCATCATGGGATAGTCCTCAATCTTCCACTGGGCAGGTCTCCATCATCCCTTCATGAACTAGTCTCCCCATTGGGTTAGTCTCCAACTTCCCATAATGAGATAGTCAGCAATGTCTCTATTTAGAGCTAGTGACCAGGTCTCTTTGACTCGTTTCCAACTTCCCGTAATGAGCTACTCGTCAAAGTCTCTTTGGGTTATTCCCATTGTCCCATCCAGCATCCCATCAAGAGCTAGTCATCTTTAGACTCTCTGGAGTAGCCTCCAACTTATCATGGCCCACTCCCCAACTTCCATGTGTGGACCTCAAATTTCCCCCTCTACTTCGGCTCTAAACCACTCGATGTGGAGCTCATTTCCCCGTTTGTTCCCGAATGGCAGTAAATCGACTCAACATTCAATTTTCTATTCGCTTCCGGTTTATTTAGGCATTGTGCACAAACATAAATATTTCGTTCCTCCTATTCACTTCATTTTCTCCACACATTTGTTTCAATATTTACATTCCTACTTACATAGTTCAATTTATTCTATTTTTCAAGAGTTCTTGCCGCCTGACCTAGACCTTTTTTCTGTTTGTATTTGCTTTAGTTGGCGGTGTGAATCCACTAACACCCATCAGCATGCAAGAAATTCATAAATTAGGGACGACCACAGTCCTGGACCCCGGCTCTCTGTCGCCCGTCCAATACCAACACACGACAGGTACGTCCACATCGTAGCATTGAAACTTTTTTTTTATACTGTTACTTACTTTTTTATGTTTTTAAATATTTTGTGTTTATACTTAATAATATGCCTGAGCATGGAATTCTTTATTTCATCGTGTTCTGCATTTTGGCTAGGTAATGCAATTTTTCTGAATAAATATGTCGATATTTAGTAGGCGAATAAATTGTTGTACAGCAACTTGAGTTCCATAAATGTTTACTGAATAATTTCTACACTGTTGGTACCCCCTCCACTTCAGGTAAAAATGAAAATGTACAGTAATTAGTTTGATTAGATTACAAACTGTAAATTTTATTCGGAAAATAGCATGGCTTGTTTTTCTTTTCGTACGAACGTAATTTGGTAGGATTTCCTTCCTAAGTTGCCAAGTATCAAGTAGGACGTAGGTGCTACTCAAGTGCATTGAACTAGTGGGTGGGTGCTTCTGTTCAACATTACTTCCTCAACCCCAATACTTTCAAGTCTGGCATCCCTTTACATTTAAGAAGGGAGTAGAGAAGGAGTGAACTTTAACTCTCATATTTAATTGCTGTCAATGAATGACACTAATATTCCTAACTTTATTGTTCCATTACAACCAATAGGTAATCCAAGCGTTGAAAAAAATTACAGTACTTAACGTAAATACTTATCTAATTTTTATAAAATTTTGATTTTTCGCTTTTTAAAATTTTAGTTGAGTTATTATTTTTATTTTGCTGCCTCTTTCAGTTTGCATGAGTGTATGTGTTACGTTTTTATTTTGCATGGTAGAACCTTACAACGGTAGTACAACGACAGTGTGTAACGAAGTCGGCTCGCCTGGCCTTCCTCTGTCGCTGCCTGCTGACCCAGCGCCAAGTCCGAACCCTCAAGACCCATCAGGGCTCACGGTTCTGCAGTCCCCCTACACCACCACCTACTACACTCCTGCAGGTAAGAAATGGCTACTTGGTTCCCAAGCAAAGATGTTAGGCAGGCCTCTTTTCCACTTCTCCATCAATATTTACCCAGTCTTCTACTCCTCACAACTCCTTAGCTCTGCCTTCTGTGGCAGCACTCTTCCACTTCTCCATCAATATTTACCCAGTCTTCTACTCCTGACAACTCCTTAGCTCTGCCTTCTGTGGCAGCACTCTTCCACTTCTCCATCAATGTTTACCCAGTCTTCTACTCCTCACAACTCCTTAGCTCTGCCTCCTGTGGCAGCACTCTTCCACTTCTCCATCAATATTTACCCAGTCTTCTACTCCTCACAACTCCTTAGCTCTGCCTTCTGTGGCAGGCCTCTTTTCCACTTCTCCATCAATATTTACCCAGTCTTCTACTCCTCACAACTCCTTAGCTCTGCCTCCTGTGGCAGCACTCTTCCACTTCTCCATCAATATTTACCCAGTCTTCTACTCCTCACAACTCCTTAGCTCTGCCTCCTGTGGCAGCACTCTTCCACTTCTCCATCAATATTTACCCAGTCTTCTACTCCTCACAACTCCTTAGCTCTGCCTTCTGTGGCAGCACTCTTCCACTTCTCCATCAATATTTACCCAGTCTTCTACTCCTCACAACTCCTTAGCTCTGCCTCCTGTGGCAGCACTCTTCCACTTCTCCATCAATATTTACCCAGTCTTCTACTCCTCTCAACTCCTTAGCTCTGCCTTCTGTGGCAGCACTCTTCCACTTCTCCATCAATATTTACCCAGTCTTCTACTCCTCACAACTCCTTAGCTCTGCCTTCTGTGGCAGCACTCTTCCACTTCTCCATCAATATTTACCCAGTCTTCTACTCCTCACAACTCCTTAGTTCTGCCTTCTGTGGCAGCACTCTTCCACTTCTCCATCAATGTTTACCCAGTCTTCTACTCCTCACAACTCCTTAGCTCTGCCTTCTGTGGCAGCACTCTTCCACTTCTCCATCAATATTTACCCAGTCTTCTACTCCTCACAACTCCTTAGTTCTGCCTTCTGTGGCAGCACTCTTCCACTTCTCCATCAATATTTACCCAGTCTTCTACTCCTCACAACTCCTTAGCTCTGCCTTCTGTGGCAGCACTCTTCCACTTCTCCATCAATATTTACCCAGTCTTCTACTCCTCACAACTCCTTAGCTCTGCCTTCTGTGGCAGCACTCTTCCACTTCTCCATCAATATTTACCCAGTCTTCTACTCCTCTCAACTCCTTAGCTCTGCCTTCTGTGGCAGCACTCTTCCACTTCTCCATCAATATTTACCCAGTCTTCTACTCCTCACAACTCCTTAGCTCTGCCTTCTGTGGCAGCACTCTTCCACTTCTCCATCAATATTTACCCAGTCTTCTACTCCTCACAACTCCTTAGTTCTGCCTTCTGTGGCAGCACTCTTCCACTTCTCCATCAATGTTTACCCAGTCTTCTACTCCTCACAAATCCTTAGCTCTGCCTTCTGTGGCAGCACTCTTCCACTTCTCCATCAATATTTACCCAGTCTTCTACTCCTCACAACTCCTTAGTTCTGCCTTCTGTGGCAGCACTCTTCCACTTCTCCATCAATGTTTACCCAGTCTTCTACTCCTCACAACTCCTTAGCTCTGCCTTCTGTGGCAGCACTCTTCCACTTCTCCATCAATATTTACCCAGTCTTCTACTCCTCACAACTCCTTAGCTCTGCCTTCTGTGGCAGCACTCTTCCACTTCTCCATCAATATTTACCCAGTCTTCTACTCCTCACAACTCCTTAGCTCTGCCTTCTGTGGCAGCACTCTTCCACTTCTCCATCAATATTTACCCAGTCTTCTACTCCTCTCAACTCCTTAGCTCTGCCTTCTGTGGCAGCACTCTTCCACTTCTCCATCAATATTTACCCAGTCTTCTACTCCTCTCAACTCCTTAGCTCTGCCTTCTGTGGCAGCACTCTTCCACTTCTCCATCAATATTTACCCAGTCTTCTACTCCTCACAACGCCCAGGGGCGCGAGATTAGCTGGTATGCATCGGATCATCTATGAAATCGGGTTGTGGATACGAGGAAGCCACACTCACTTGGCAAACTTTTTTTTCCATCTTCTTTGTACTTTTCCGTTCTGGTTCGATGTTTCATTCTACTCAAAGAACCATATAAATATTCTGATATAAATAACAGTATATTTGGAGAAGTGTTCCTGATGTTTCGTATTCATCTGTTCACAGGTACGACAGGAGTGACGGATTACGCTTACACGTCGCCTTACACGCAATACACGTCGGCGCCTCCCTACGGCTACAACTACCCCAGCGGTCCCGGTGGTCTCCTCAGTAAGTAAACCGTGAGTATGGCTTGCAAGAATGAGAAAAAAGAGAATCAACAAAAATTTAGCAAAGTTCCTCTTACTTACAGTTCCACATTTCAACAAAAACACTGTAAAACTCTCCTGAACTTGAGAAATAAAAACATCTAAATTCCGAATTATTAGGGGCAATTATTATTTTTGGGGGCTATTGATTTCAAAGTGATAATACATTTTACTACACCTACCTGGCTCGCAGAACCACCGAGCTTCAAGAGCTCGGAACTTATCTGTGGATTGGAGGTTCTGCGTGTCTTGAATATTTACTTACCGAGCTAACATCCTGCATTCGATCCTCGGTGGATTCATGTACAGAAAGATGTTTGAATTGCATCATAATGTACGTATTTCATTAAGGCGTACACGTGGTGTCCCATGTTGAAGGAACGCAAAACTACAACTGATTTAATTAAGAAAGTGTCTTATAAATTATTTTTACTCCTCAAAATTTGAGTCGATCTTAAATCATACAGAGCTCTTGGTAATCTCATTCGATTCTAAAATTTCAATAGTATTTCAAATTGATGAAAAATCAATTTGTACCTACCTTTATTGTGAAAGTTTTTGAGCTAGGGCGTTTTGAAATTTTTTTCTTCAAAACTTGGAGGTGACTGACATCAACCAAAGGCTTCAAGGCACAACTAGACCCCAAATGAAGCCTACGTACCAAATTCTGTCTAAATCACACCTACAGCATTAGTTCATGTATCCTCCGCTAGGGATAGTAAAGCATTTTCCCCTTGAATCACCTGCATCGCATTATCTCAAGCTTTACCAAAATAGGTAACTAAGCTTATCTAATTTATGATTCAAAGGAAAAACGCTTTATTATCCCTAGCGGAGGATACATGAACTAATGCTGTAGGTGTGGTTTAAGCTGGAAGAGGGGGTAGCCGGAGTCGATGGAAGGTTCACATGGATGATGGGCGGAAAGGACGGAACGATAACCTTCCTCCTGGAAGCCTCTGAAATGATAACCTCTCTCTGATCTGTAACCTCTGTTGACTGTGTTTTGAATTTGACGTTCAATTCCTCGTTGAAATTAATTTTGTATTAAAAAAAGAAGAAAAAAACGAGCAAAAAAAGGGCAGCCCAACAAACGAATGAAGCGGGAGCGTGGAACCTCGGGGTGCCCGATTGTCGATTGCAACAGTTGATTGTTTTTCCAACAATCGATAGTTTCGATGGTTTTTTTCAACAAAGGAGTAATGTTGGTCTAGGAATTTTGAATTTGCCCACATGCTCATTTATGTTTACGAATGCCAGCTAAACAATGTTTCTAGAAAATTCATGGTTGGGATTCTGCAATAATTCTGTAAATACATTATCACAACGCATCAATTGCGTCGATCGTATCAAAACAATCGATGATTGGCTACTATCGACAGTTGGCCACCCCTAGTGCAACCT
This sequence comes from Apolygus lucorum, assembly GCA_009739505.2. Taxonomy (NCBI): domain Eukaryota; kingdom Metazoa; phylum Arthropoda; class Insecta; order Hemiptera; family Miridae; genus Apolygus; species Apolygus lucorum. The sequence continues at coordinate 894,186 of CM019181.2, read as the reverse complement.
CCACGGTATAAAAATTCCTTCCACCGACGGTTTCCTTCAAGATGGCGGCCACCATTCTCAACCGGGGAAAATCAGCCAATCAGATTGTAATATTTCTTTCCGTCTTTTCCGTTTCTGCCCTCTTCCATCACATGTGAATCCAGCTTTAGATGCTCGACTCTCACAGGGCCGCCCCCCTCTTCTCCCAAATCACTTCCTTTCACGTCCACAACAAAAACACAAAACTAATCTTAGAAGTGAAATAACTCTGATTTTCGTGGAGTAAAAAAATGTTTATAGGACACTTCCCTACTGAAATTAGTTGTAGAAACGACTCTTGAAGTGTTGCTGTCCTTCAACATGTGACACCTTGTAAACTCTTGTAGTTGATGGGATTGTAAGCAAGAGAACTGCGAACGATGACACTATTTCCTATCATAGTTTGATGAAATTACGATTAGAATACTCCTCCGGAATACTTCTTGTCTCGACTGAGCAGTGAAACATCAAAACCCTCCTAACGTAGGTAAAATTACAAACAGAAGACTCAGAATGACCCAAAACCAATCATAAATACTTCAGGAAACGATTCTACAATTAATTTGCAACAACTTGTCCTCAGCACTTTTTTACCCCCAAAAAAAACACCATTTTTCTCGCGTTTCAGCCAAAAAAAAAGGTTTTTTGAGTTTTGGTCGTTTTGCTTCACTGCTCGACTAAATGACACGTAGTCTGTTTGCCCCTTCCAACTGCCATTCTTGGTGTGTAAAGCCTCCAATTCGACGTGAAAATGCTGTACCTACGGGGTGTACGCCAAACAGGTCTGCACAAGTCAATTCTACAACTAATTTGCAACAAAAATATGTCCTCATGGCATTTTTTTTTAAAGAACCTTTGTTTCCAAGTTATTTCAATTTTAATTTTTTTTAATACATAGGTAATTTAATACTATGTATTTTTTAATTTTACATAATTTTTTTATTTTACTTACATAATTTAGGTAAATTTGAATTTTTTTCAATCAGGAACTGAACTACGCGAACCAATATTTTTTCAAGATGCAAGAACAGTAAAAACTGCGCCAAAATCTCAGCTTTCCAACGGTCTAGTCATTTTTATCTTTAAAGTGGGACTTCTTACAGAAATGTGTGTTTTAACGGGGGAAACTTGCATTTTTTCAACGAAATCGACGCTCCAGTGTGAGGTTTTCATTTAAAAAATGCTCGTTTTTCCGCGTTCAAACACTAATTTCTGTAAGAAGCCACAAATGAGAATGACTATACCATTGGAAAGCTGAGATTTTGGCATAGTTATCACCGTTCTTGCATCTTGAAAAAAATATTGGTTCTCATAGTTCAATTCCTGATTGAAAAAATTCGAGGTTTCCCAAATGAGGTAAAATGTTCTTTTCGTAGGGCTTTTTCATGTCTGAAACCTTTACTCAATAAAAATATGGGCAGCGGTGTGGCTACGGTCGTTGGGGTGCCGTTGTTTGGCGGTGGACTTTGGACCGACTTCTGCGGGGTTGTGGGTTCAAGGCTCATCGCCTGCAGCGTACGTTTTGCGGCTGCCAGGGCTCTCATCGCCCCCCTCGTCCCAACCCAGGGCGACGAGGCAATGGGAAGCCATGGGAGAAATCATCAGAACAAATTCTGATCTTCCCTTTGGAAGACAGCTGATGTCGGACGAAAATCCAACCTGAAATAGTTGTTTACTTACTTACTTTACTCAATAAAAAGGTCAGGCATCTATCCGATAGGAAATTTAGTGCTCTTTCCAACGGTAACCTAAAATTAAAGGAGTCACGATTAATTAATGACGTAAGGTCAAAACCACGAGAAGAAAATTTTAAATTGAAACAACTTGGAAACAGCCTCTATTTATATAAAAAAAAGATGATATTTTTGTTGCAAATTAGGCTGTATACTTACTGGACAGTGTTGAAGTAGCCACTATCTGTAGATTCCTATCCGCCTGTATTTCATGATGGTTTCTCGTTTTTTACAGACTCATGTTACTTTTACGGAGGCAACACTGTCAACAGCGACGCCGAGTCGGTAGTGCTGAACCGGGAAGTCTGCTCAGAAGAGGCTCGTTCGCCGCTCGCCGCAACTCGAGCGAACTCAGGAGCGAGCGCTTCCTCGCCCATCGGCACGTCTTCTTGCATGAAGGTCGACTCCTGTGGCACCACCGCGTCGGCACCCCAGCAGTCCCCCTACTCTACCTCCAAGTGAACCTCGTCCTCAGGAGATGACGCCAGAAGAAAACCTTCAAAACGCGTTTTTTGAATACTGTAAGAGAAAACGAACCAGTTTTTGGAGCAACTCGTTCCTATCGCTTTAGAGCAGAAATTGATTCCATGTAAAGCTCTAGAATGTAGATCTCAACTCCTCATGAGAGTTTTTGGAATATCTTGCCAACATTTTAGTTCACCACATATTGCTTACCTACCAGTAAGCAATCATAATCTGTATTTTCTTGGTCACTAACCCAAAAAACTCGTAAAACTCTTTGTGTCCTCAACACAGATTATAGATACCTACCTACTTAAACCGTATTAAGCTGCTTTATAAAGAAAAGTACCTGTACCTAACCATGATTTGGAATGGTTCCTACGGTTACAGTCACAAAGATGGAACCGTTCCAAATTACCGGTAGAGTTCCATTACTGGTAAAGCTTACCAAACCATGCGAGCCAGTTCACAAGATCCCTTCCCAGTTCTTAGGAGGACAGGCACTTACCTTGGGCTAACCATGAACAAAGCCTAACCCTGCTGACTGTCAGTCCTTGGCGCTTCTCCATTCTGACGATCTCGGGTAATCAATTTTGAGCTGTAAACATTGGATTGCTTTTTCCTAGCTAGTCCTTTTGGTTTTATTAGTAATTTTTTCTTTGTATTGTTATTTTTTATAATTTTTATTTTATATAATCATTTCTAAATTTGTAATGAGTGGGGAAGGGCGAGTGGAGAGCGAATTTCGCTCCAAGGAGTTCACAAACTTTACCCGAAAGCTGTTCCATTTTGCTGCTGCTTTAAACACCTTTAAGGTAGTTTGAATTTTTTTTTTTGGTCGATTCCAAAGGTTCATTATTGAAAATAATAAACCAAAAAACAAGTTTCATTATCAACACTTGGTGTTACCTGCTCAACTTATCTGAGTTGTTTTGATGATCATTTAGCCCAACTAAATAAAATTGCCACAAAGGATGGGGAAAGAGCGATTTTTCGCTAAAAGCAACCGGTGTTTTGTATATCAGCTTCAGAATGGAAAAACGCCAATGGCTGACACTGATCAGCCATGTTCGTGGACATCTAAAGACAAGAGTCTGTCCTCCTGATAATGGAGTCTTTTTGTACTTGCCATTTCCTTTTCCATGTATCCATTCTCAAACTCTCAAATTCTCAAAAGAGGTTTTCTTTTTTTACTTGGAAAGCTTCTCATTGATGGGAGAAGCTAGCTTTTAGCGTTTCCAGAACCACCTTCCAAGTGGATAACCTCAGAGTTGATGGAATTGAGCTAGTGTCTTTCTTCTTCCATGGACTACCCAAGCAAACAACGCAGCAAACAACGTTCATAATACAACGCAACATTGGAGGTTAAACTTGAAAAGAAGATTTCAGTTTGCACCACAGCCCACTATCATTTCTTCGTTTTCGAATCTCGTTTGACTTGTTCTTTCTCGTTACTCAGAATCAGAGTGTACAAAGCAGCCGACTTCCAATTTCAACATGGGGTTCTATATGCAGTCCAATATTAATACATATTAAATGATATTTATAATTCATTGTTAAATATCAATTGAATTTTATAATGAAACCTTCAGAAAATTTGGTTTATAGTGATGGAAAACTCGGCACAAAAGGAAAACTCGGCCCAACTCAGTTAATGACCAAAATACCCCAATTGGAGTAAAGAAAGCTCGGCACACCAGTGAACTAAAGGAATGAACGAAATGAACACTAATAATTCAATTTTGAGATTTATTCGTCATTGGCTCGTCAAAAGTGTAGAAAACAATCTTGTATTACATCAACAAGCGTTATTATTACTATCAATATCTGTATTAATATCAACATAATTATTCGACGCAGCACAAATTATTCAGTATTGGGTGCATAGTGGCTGCTGACCCTCACAACCAACCCATACGGTGTCAAAGTACCACTTTTATATCTTTCAAGTAACTGACTTTTTGTTATAGACGGAGATTGGCAACTATTAATTTTAAGTATAATTTATTTTTGGTAACTGAGCAGTTCTCGTGAAAAGGCAAAAATGTTAGGGGGCTTGGAAAATTAAAATGGGAATGAAAGGATTCACAGGCTTAGGTTTACGAGCATGAGCAATTCGACCATACAGCTCTCACCATCACTGAAAATGCACCAACAAACTATAATCTATACAATACATCAGTCACCTTAAACTTATCGCCATTTTTGTTCTCCCATCGTCAAATCTCTCTGCTCTTCTTAAATTTGAACTGATCGATTTCGAGTTGAACAAAACCTCGCTGAGATCGCATGACGTTCACTTGGTACATTTCAATGTTATCATTCACGAACTAACTGATGGTGTGCCGACTTTTCCTATCTGAGCCCCGTCGTTCTCTTAATTGCATTAAAGAGAGGCCGAGTTTACCTTTCCTGAATAACTAATCATAATACTTTGACAAGCCAGGAAGAGGGACTGGTGAGGCAGTAAACAAAATGGTGGACCAAAGACGAATATCCCTTATTGGTTTAGTTTGTCTCAAACTGGATAAGGAAACCCAGATTGCAGAGCTCTCTGGTGGGGGAGCAATGAATCAATTCTGCTCAACACGAGAAAATCTCCTGCTCTCTGGTTGGTCAATCTCACCCCTTGAAAGCCCACCTCCCTTGAAACACGTCACCCTCAAAACACACCGAGCAGAAAACCACTGATGCTCCTAACTGCCACTGATTGGTCAGAAGAGAGCACTGAGTAACGGAGACGAGTTAACAGAGGAGAAAGCCAACGTTAAAATGGCGTGCAAGCATTTTTGAGTCTGCCTCAGTTGCACCATCTACTTTCAGCTAAGGAACTACTACAGAAACTGAACTGGTGGGGGGGGGGGAGAGACCACACACTTCCTTTAGAATAGAATGTCCAGAAATTGTTAATTTTTTATTTCTTCATCATTTTGACTAGCAAGAAATATTCAGGAAATCCATTCGAGACTAAAGATTTTTCCTAATTGCTCATTGAATTGTTGTTGCCCCTAGAAACGTTTAAACCCAGTATATTATTGATAATCAGCTCGAATTTAGTCATAAATATCGAGAAAAAAACTTCATGTTATCAAATCAATTACTTTGATGCGGCCGGTAACGCCCCAAGGAAAATTGGTCATCACTAGGTCGTTGACAGGGCTAAGGGCTTCGTCATGGAAGAAGATAGGAGGAAAGCTCAGTCAACGTTAAAAAACCTGACGAAAAATCGCCCCCCGCTTTCAGCGCAACCTTTTGGTGGTGAAGAAAAACATAGTCCTCCGATATTATACCACTCAGTCGCTAGAGCGCAGCTTTGTCCCTCCTGCTCATTCCCGCGGGTTTTTTAAAATTGCACTTCATCAATATTACTTGTGGAGTACGATTTTGGACGCTCTGTCCTCTATAACCATCGTAATAGAATACCAGGAGAAAAGGAGTAACGGCAGGTATGTACCTACCATAAAATGAAAAACAAGAATATTGTGCTAGAAAACCACTGATTGGCACAAAATGTGACAAGTGTAATTTCTTTTCAATATCAAAAACACAACAACTTTTCAATATAACAACTAAGTAAATTACTACAAAAAATTATATCCAGGGACTGTAGTTACACTACAATATCATCATCTATCATCTGCATCACTCTTATCACTGCATTTCTGCCGAGGCGTACCTACTGATGGTCTCAAGTTATTGGAATCGACATCTACCAACACTACTTCATGTTTTGAATAAGTGAAAAGAAACTAGAGACGAACCACTGATGAACAGAAAGACGAGAAAATTAAACTTCAAAAACGAACCACTATCAAACAGAAAGACGAGAAAAAATACGTTAGCAACGAGAAACAACTGAGAAGTACGTTGGAGTAACTGTTATCAGGGCTGGGGGCAGGGGAAGCGTTACGAGCTCTAGTGACCGTGAATAGTACTTCTTAACTCTGTTCGCCACCTAAAGAGAACACTACTGTCGTCGATAAACGAAAAAAGTGCACGCATCGGCCCATTGAAGTGAGCTTTCCTCCTATCTCCTTCCATGGCTTCGTTCCTAGGATCGTGCTAACTGCGCATGCGTGCAGTTACCTTGGAAAAAACCTAACTTTACGAGCTAAGACTAGCTCGTTACAGCCTTACCCCGCATTAACAAAAATCTCACTGCAGACTGGGAGCCAAGGCCAAAAACTGCGACTTAAGTACGAGTTGAAAGGTTCACCATCGCAAACTAAGAAGTTAGCATCCACACATTTTTTCCTTAGATAGAAGTTAGTGACCAAACTTTCGCAGAAAACTCTCTATTTTAATAGTTCCAATTATGTTCCAAGAGTTGATTCAACATTTCTAGAGTTTCAACCATCTTTCACTACGCTACCCAAAAACTGGTTCTCGTCGCGTTTTCTTCGGATGTGCTGGTGTAAAATTTTGATGGTTTACATGCATATCATGAGAATTTAGATTTAAATAAATTATAAATACGAGCGTGTAAGAAATGAAATCTGTACAGTGAGCAACGAATATTAAAAGACTCTTTAAAATTAACGGTGGCGTGAGATCTCAAAAGTGTTATATACAGCTGAGTGTTATACCAAAGATAAGAAATTTATGTAATTAACTATACGTACAGTGAACCGGTGAATCTACTTGTAAATGTTTTCACGGTAAAAGAAGTGTATTTAACCTTGTATATCGAATTTGTTTCTAAAAGAGGCAAGTCAAGAGAAATAAGGCTTGATTGCAAGGACTTTTCCGTAGGTTCACTTTGACTGTTACGTTAACTGTCATGTAATATATAGGATTTTAAATGTAAAGGAACCAATATCTGTCTTAAACGTGTATAAATGAATAAAGTATATATATTAGGTAGGAAACAAAGTTTTACCAAAGACAAATTTGATCAATTTCGTTTTGGGTTTGTAAATTTGATTCGGCATTAGGCTATGTATGATATTTTCCAATGTTGAAACAAAATGTGTGTTCATGATCTTAGATTTCTATTCAATTTTTTCAAACACTTAGCACCGACCTCCACTATTTCCCCCGAGAGACGTTTTTTTCTCTTGGGAACTCGGAAAAAAAAGAAACGAACTGTACAGTTTTAGAAGCTAAAGGACTCATTTTAGAGCTGCAAAACCCGCACGGCGCACATCGCACAGCACGCTGTTAACCTTTAGAACACATAGCTACTATAGTGAATTTTATACATTTTTGTTTAATATTTTGTTATGAAGAAAAAAAAACAGTCCTACGTTTTGATAAGTTTTATAATTTAAAAAAATTAAACGAATTTACTGCATCTTTGGAAGTTTTTTCATCAGCAACGTATTGAAAGCAAAAAAACGAGTGAACATGAATGAACAGGTTGTGAGGTTTCCGAAGAGACACATTTTTAACGAATTTTTCTTGGACCGGTATATGCGTGCAATTCGGTGGTTGTATCACCGACTGAAAGAAAGGCACTAGTCATAACTAATTATTTGATAACTTATGTATATCTTTGAAGACTCAAAAACGATTTGTTTCGATTTTTAAAAAAACCACTAACACCTTATTTATGAAAGAAAAATTGTTACTTTTTTGTAATTTAAGGATAGTCCTCATTGTTTTTACCAAAGATTTACGACAGGTTATTTTTTACTGTCTTTCTTAGAAAAGTCTCATTTGTTTTCAACAGAATTATTGTAATGAAATAAAGAAATACCTATATACAAACTTATCGAACCGATTCTAAAAAAAAGGAAAATTCAAAAGAATGTATTGATTATTTGTAGAATAAAATTATTGACCTTATTCCTCGTTCTGTCGTGTTTCCTACTTACCTTATCCTTTATGAAATAATCGATGAAAGAGAAACGTCAAGTGAAAATGTTCCGTCGGGCAATCAGCTCGGTCAGTCACAGAGGAATAAACAACAATGACGAACGCTGCAAATTATTACAAAAAGGTGAATTTTTTAGGATGGAACATGCTTTAGCCATCACCTTACTGGGCAAAAACATGACGAAACCTAGGAACGAAAATAGCGAAGTAGACGAGTGTCTAAACCCCACCTACAGCATTAGTTCATGTATCCTCCGCTAGGGATAATAAAGCGTTTTTCCTTTGAATCATAAATGAGATAAGCTTAGTTACCTATTTTGGGGTCAGCTGTGACCGAGCGAGCTACGGCGTGTGTCTCTGGAGACGAGACTTGAACCGGTTGCAGGGGCCGTGAGTTCGAGGCCCCCCTCTGCAGCATATTTTCGGGTAAATGAGGATTTTCGGGTATATAAGTCGGTCGCAGTTCCCCCTCGTCCCAACTCAGGGTGGTGTGGCCAATGGGAAGCCATAAGCGAAATCATCAGAACAAATTCTGATCTTCCCTTAGTAAGACAGCTGATGACGTCCGCGACGCCAGAAATGGCAGTCGGACGAAAATCCAACCTGAAATGGTTGTTTACTTTACTTACTACCTATTTTGGTGAAGCTTGAGATAATGCGATGCAGGTGATTCAAGGGAAAATGCTTTATTATCCCTAGCGGAGGATACATGAACTAATGATGCAGGTGTGATTTAGACAAAACGGCGAAGTAGTAGTCATTTTGTAATGATTTTCACTTACAACCGACCCGTTTCTAAAGAAATGTATTGCCATTAGTTTTCATCCCTCGAAAATCGTTCGCCACTCGTTGAAAAGCCCATTATATACTGCCAAAACAGCTGTAAATATGGACGAAGCTGAGATATACCTCTGATTTAACACTCGCAATGCGGGCTCAGTAAATTCGTTTTTGCCTATGGCGGGAGATCTTTTTGTCAGGAATTCGGTATTGGATCTTTGATTTCGCTCAAATATGTTATTACTAAGTATTTTATGATGAAATAAATGAGTTATCATTATTTTCATGGCGTGATGGTATATACCATCATCCGCCACTCACGAAAGACTAAGTTATGCAAACCCGCAATATAAGGCGATTTCCACCTCTGGCAGATGATGACGATTTTATGGTAGGTATAACCTTTTTCCCAAAATTATTACCTTCGACCGTTCTCATCTCTATTTCGGACGTCCTGCCTAACCGCACAGGAATAATTCCCATAAATACCTACCATTATTATTACCTACTTGATTTCCAAGAGGGGTGAACGTCATCATCTGCCAGAGGTGGAAATCGCCTTACATTGCGGGTTTGCATAACTTAGTCTTTCGCGAGTGGCGGATGATGGTATATACCATCACGCCATGAAAATAATGATAACTCATTTATTTCATCATAAAATACTTAGTAATAACATATTTGAGCGAAATCAAAGATCCAATACCGAATTCCTGACAAAAAGGTCTCCCGCCACAGGCGAAAACGAGTTTACTGAGCCCGCATTGAGATTGCAAACCCGCAAATCTTATAAGATAACAGAATCCCCCGAAGTGAAAACGGCGCACTCTGGTGGCGACAAGAGGACCTACTAAGCACGAAAAAAATCCGAAAAAGGTTCTTAAGTCATCCACTAGGTAGCAGAACGATGAACAGCTCGGAGATATGCTTAGAAAGCATAGAGCAAAACTGAATAGCATCTTATACGTCGCTCACAAGGTGGCCACTCATATGCAATTTAGGGAGTGGGATCCTAAACAAAAAAAATACAGAAGGGAGTTGGGTGAATCAGAGAGCAAGCGTTTTCTTCCAAGTGCGGTGTTTACACTACTGGCGCGACCGATGGAAGGTTAAGGAAAAAGGTATGTTGATCGCTATGTTGATTATGTGTACAATGAAAGGTACGAAAAGTTGAAAAACATTTATTCTTGCTTGCAAGTTTCACTGAAGTGGTCGTCGTAGTTCGTAAAACAAGAAAATTCGTTGGATAAATTGTTTTTGTGGCGGGGGTTGAAAGAAGTCTTCTTGACACCAAGCAGGCGGCTGGCGAGGTTTTCCATTATGGTTCCTGGAAGAATTAAAAATAAATTTATTGGTCTAGCGTTGCCGAACAATGAACAAAATTACAATTTACAGGGGTGGGAATAGAAAGGGGTAAAGAATGTGCAGTCTGTGGCCAGGGGGCTAGCCCCCAGGACCCCCGGATGCTTTTCGCTCAGAGCTTACGGCTAAAATTCAAGAAACATGGAACATGCTTTAGCCGCTCTTCCTTATTATGTTTAATTTTATTTTTTTTATTTGGAAGAATGCGATCAAACTTATTCAGTTATTTCGACAGCCTTTTACAAAATCAGTCTTGAAATAGGAAGATGTTTTATAGTTGTACTGAGATTACATTATTTGAAACATCCCCATCGCATAAGTTTTTTTTTTTTTTTTAACTCCCCTCAAGACAAATTGTCTTTGGTGACGGAGGGGGCACGCCATTAAAGAAAATAAATAAATAAATCAAATATAATGGGGAGGACGCCCAGGACTCACCCGACGCCGGCCCTAGGGATAAGGGAAGATGAGGAAGGTGGGGGTGGGAGAGAAGGATGAAGGGAAGTGCCTCCATAAAACGACCACCAGTTCAAATATGAGCCGAGCAGGACGCGGGTGGTGATACCACGGAGTACGCCTACTGAGATGCCCAACTCGCGCAACTCCGTGGCACTTTTCCCGCACCACACACCGCGCCATGACAAGGTTGCAGCCATCACCCTGATGTTGTTGGGTGCCACTCCTTTTAGCTCCGACACTGCTTGCCGTAAATCATTTGTGTCATATTTCCTTATCTTGGCCCGCCAAGTCTGCTCCATGTCCAAGCTGCCATTGACAACTTGGACATCCAGGATAATGCAAGACTGGTCGGGCTTGACGGCAACAATGTCGGGCTTCTTACCCTGGTCACTTGGCATGTGATACAATCTCTCTCTCTCAACATCCCAGCCGCTAGATGACAAAGCACCTGCTATCTGCTTGGCGACCGCATCATGACGTAGGATGCGGCCCCCATGAGTTCATGGACACTGCTGCACCACATGATACAGGTGTTCATTTCCACTCCGACAGGCACGGCAAAGGGGTAGAGTTGTCCCGCGACTACCTCTCGAACACCGCACCGCAGTTGGCAAAGATGCCACACGGATGGCGTGGAAGTGTCGGTAGTCACGGGCCCCAATGCCCTCCGAAGCCCAATCTACCCATTGGGATGAGACAAGGCTTTCGGAGCACTGTCGGAGTTCTTTACCATCTACCGATTCATGCAGCGCAGCAGCAAACTCAGCAGACGAACTGGGTTTTGGAGCAGATGGTGTTGCTCGGTCGCACCATGCTAACTGCTGCCTGACAAAATCAAGATCAGCAGCCGCACGGGCGACCTCCCAGCTCGACCCTTGAAGGGCTAGCAGGCGCCGGCGGCGCAGTGAAGGGATACATGCCGAGAGAGACACAATGCCAAGCCCACCGGATTTGACCGGTGCATGAACATAGGCACTTGGGACACCAGGTGGGAACTTCAGCCAAGAACGCACAGCAGAGCAAACTTCTCGATCCAATTGTTGCAGCCTCCCCGCCGTAAGCCTGCCAAAGACTAACCCATAGGTTAGCTTCGGCAGTAAGTACGTGCGGAGGAGGCGCAGCTTCTGCTGTGGCTTCAATGGAGCCTTGGTAACGCGAGCTAGCGCTCTACCAAGGTCCACACGGCTGGTAGTAATGGTGGCCACCCCCATGAAGTCGACTCCAAGGTACCGCCAAACCTCCAACACGGATCGAGATGGAATGGGGGATTGTCCTACGACAAAACCCCCATCCACAACTTTCACCTTATGTTGGCGACCCGACGGGACCAAGGAGACCGACCCACACTTATCGGGGTTAACCACAAGTCCACACCTGGCTAGCTGCTTAGCAAATGCATTGAGGGCGATCTGCAAGCCCTCACGGGTTTCTGCGAGTAGGATAACATCATCGGCAAATGCCAATGCTCCTACTTGCACCCCAGGGGCGAGATCAAACCCTACTTCAGTGGGCAGCTTACCCAAGGCCGTATCCACAACCAGGTTGAAGAGGAGTGGTGATAGGGGATCCCCCTGGCGTACCCCACGCCCGATCCGTATATCCCCTGACACCTCACCTCCTGCCTCGAGGACCGTCACGCCTTCCTGGTACAGACAGGCCACATACTCGATTAACCGAGATGGGGCCCCAACACCACGAAGGCAATCGGTCAGGGCAAGGTGACTGACTGTGTCAAAGGCCTTAGCGATGTCCAGAGCGGCGAGGTGGAGTTGCCGGCGTTTAATACGGGCCAGCGAAATGACAGATTGGAGAACTGTAAGGTTCTCCGCTGTGCCATCCGCTGGCCGAAACGCTCTCTGGACATCACCAATGACACCAGCCACCTGGAGGCGAGATGCCAGTACTTTTTGGAAGTGGCGGAAGACTACTGAGGACACAGAGATCGGTCGATAGCCTCCAGGCCCACTTCCCCCTTTCTTGGGGATAAACACGGTACGGGTACGGGTTACCTTACACGATCCTTAGTTCCGCATCAACGACTAAGTAAAATTTCGTGACTCGATATCGTTCCCGAAAAACGTAACACTCAGCCAGTTAGGTCAAGGCTAAAGTATGTTCCATGCTAAAATATTCTGACGGGAGTAAGTTTTGGTTTTGGGCCAGCATTGAGTCGGTTAATCATGAAATTCTAAAATGATGTTTAGCAACCCAGATTGGGATGCTTTCTCATCTGAAGAACAACAGAAAAACGTCTACCAAGTGGGTGTGGCACATAGCTTCCTCGTATCCATAACCCGATTATATAGATGATCCGATGCATAGTAGTTAATCTCAAAACACCCTCATAGGGGACCATCTACACGCTAATCTGGATAATCCTAGAAAAGTGAAAACAAAGCTTCCGCTACCTTGATAGACTCAGAAGCAAAATTAGGAAGTACGAAAAATGGCTACCTCGCTATCTGTCTATACTACCTAGTAATTATGTACCTAGCTTTGAAAATGTTGGTGGGGAATTTCTGAAATAATGTAGGTAACTCAGAATTATTGCCGTGTAATAGTAATTTATTCATATTATTCCATTTATTTAAATTTAAATTCAATTTAATTCGATTCCCCCACCCACCAACTACAACCCCATCGCGATTTTCTGCTCAATATGTCATGTAGCTCCAAACGCGGTTTTGCAGCTGCAGAGAACCGCAAACCGCTGCCGCTTAATGTGTCATCATTAATGTGATATATGACACATGACACATGTGTCATATCGTTCCCTATGTTCACACACCACCTATCTACCATTTTGGCGAAAATGAGGTTTTCATTTATGTATGTAACTTTCCGCGCCGAGCACACTGGTTAGCTCAAAATTGCTCTATCTAGATCAGGTGAGTCAGAAAACACTAATTTGAACACACCTCGAATCCACATTCGGTTTTTCCTAACAACCTATCAACAGTAAAGAATGGTTTCCACAGCCACAGTTTCCAAATGTGAACATAGGTGATATGTGAACATAGGTGACGATGTGCCACTTACACTAAGTCAGATGAAATAAGGCGTTCTGCTTACCTGTGCATAATATCAGCTTTGAATTGGACAAGAACCTCATGCTAACAGCTGTTTTCGTCAGGCACTCTTCCGATAGAAACGGAGGATCAGCAATTACTACGTCGAAGTGGTTCGAAAATGCTTGAGGGAGTTCTAACGGAGTTTCGTAATTATAAAAATTGTAGTCGTCGCCGAGGATTTCAAATCTTCGATCGAACTCAAATAATTTGACTGTAAGAAAAGAGAAGGGTTAACATCGGAGGTGAGGTATGAATAAGTAATAAAGCTGGGTTCACATGAGCGCGGTCAACGCGGTTGTGCGACGAGGCGGTTACGCGTTCGGGACGCGGCAAGTGTCTAGAGGTTCACATGGTCGCAGTTGTGCGACAGCTTTTCGACTTCTATTTTCCCGCGCTTCAGTTGAAATCCTATTATGGTTTGAAACCTATCATTTTTATTTTCACATTGTGATTCAATTCAGCTCGTCCGAACTACATGAATCACTATAAAATCACCAATGTACCTCCTCATCAAGGGTGACTATGGGGTACATCAAGTAGGTACATTTTTTCTGTTCCTATGATGTTCCATTTCATTTTTAAATGCATCAAAGATAAACAGCATTTTACTGAATCGAGATAGATACCGTTACCTACCAACTCCAAAAATCGGAATTCTGATAGCTTTATTTTATTTGTAATCATTATTATCAATGTGAATTATGATGTAGAATGAATCATGGTGATCATATGAAAAGCGTCATTATTTATAATTCCGTTGTAGGCGCTAATTATGCAAAACAATCTTGGTAATCACCTCAATTGGTTGAAATTCTCATCAATTTGAGTATCCATTACATAAATAAATCACAGATCATATTTATTAGATAGGTATACGTTTTATTTCATTACGATGCATTCATCAAATGTCTACAAGAGACCAAAATAAACGATGATTATAAAATAAGTAAAGTAAAAAATACTCATCGACCCCTAACTTAAAATCCCACAGCTCTCTTCTCTCCTTAACTAATTCAATTACAATTTCACTAAAACTTTGATTCATTTTGGATCAAGCTTCCGGAAAAATCACAACACCAGTTGATACCCGTGCTGGAACAATTGGTGATAACAAGTCGTGATAACAAAAAATGTAAACAAAGGGTGCGCGGTTACGCGTCGAATATCAGAATTTTTGATATTGATTTTTTTCCATACTCTGTATGAAATCATAGGAACACAGAATGTGTTTTTGCGATGCTAGTCATCCGTTAAATAAAAAACAACAATAATAAATGTGGAGTCTTTGGCAATAATAAAATAAATAATTGTTAGACATTTAATTTGGTCTAAAACCCTATAAATGTTATATAAATAAATATGTAACTACAAGAAAAATACTATATAAATTGAGAGCTTTCCAACGAATGGTGAACAATTTCTGTGCAATGAACACTGCGGGAGTTCTATTTCCTTACCAACGGCTTGGTTGCACGTGAAAATCATTATAAAAGGCGCGTAACGGTTTTTTCTGTCGCTTTTTCGTGACGATTTTTTTTCGGTAGGTCATCGCAAAAACACATTCTGTGTTAAAAGTCTGACAAGGACTCTAGTAGTTGTCAAAGCGTAAGATTTGCGAGAAGTATAAATTGATTTGCCAAAAGTTCATATTGAGTTGATCACATGATTCGAAATTTCCTGTGCATCTGGTCTGTTATATCAAGTATTACTTCTAATACCGACCTCTCCAAGCTCAAACAGTTGTTACAAACATTGTGATGTGAATTAGTGGAGAAAGCAGGATCGCTGAGTGGACTTTGTGGTTGTCTTCTCACGGCAGAGCAACCCAGTTTCCCAGAGGCGAAAAATCAAACTGATATCCTATTTTTTGGAGTCCTTATGGTGACAATTGGAGGGCTCAGGATGTTCCAGTGATCTCTGACAACGATTGTAAATCGTGGATTTCGCCCTTATCGCATAGATCAATAAAGCAACAAGGGACCTACCTTTAAAATGTGAGCTAATCAAACATGAACTTTACCATATACCTAAGTGCATTTTGGTTAATTATTTTCAATAATGAACCTTTGGAATCGACCAAGAAAAGAAAATTTTAACACCCCCTCAAAATTTGATGGTTTACGTTTCAAGGTACGTAGAATCCAAAAATCGAATAAAAATTTGGCCGTCCGTCCGCCGTACGCGGCACTTTTGCCACTTAGCATTGACCGATTTTGATGAAATTTGGTATGTAGGCTCCATTTGGGGTCTAGTTGTGCCCCGAAGATTTTGGTTGATGTAGGTCACTTCTAAGGGTTCCAAAATCAATTTTGAAATTTTGAAAACGCCCTAACTCAAAAAATTTTGATATAAAGGTATTGTTTTTCCTTCAATTTAAGATTCTATAGAATTTTTTGAGACCACGCGGAGCTCTGTAGGACAAACCGTTCGCTCCCTACGAAAATTTAAGGGTTTATATTGAAATATATATATATAATTCAAAACACGAGTGTGAATCGCAAAAGAGGCCTAATCTCCGTTCAAATTAGAGCTGACCAAAATGCGATCGATGGTTGGTGATTTTATTTTTTTTTATTTTTTTTTTATATTTGATGGTTGGTGATTTTATATTGGAAAAAAAAATAAACCATTGTGTAATAATTTGCAGCGTTTTTTACTATGAAATCTATCACCTATTATGTGTTGACTATGACACATATTATCCTGTTATGTTTTAACTACTATTTATTCAAAATAATAGGTTTGTTCCAGCAAGGCGACCGCGCTCGACCAGCGCATGCGCAATAAGACTAACCACTGTTCCAGCACGACAATCTGCCCAACTTGGCAGTTGATTCACTGTTCCAGAAACTCTACCGCAGTCGACCCAAAACCGACCGCTTTGGCCCCCTTGGTGCTTACAGGGGAATGGGTGGTCTGCCTTTATGGTAGACTGCGCTGTTTGTCAGGGCTGCCTCTCCAAAAATGGATTGGTAGCCCTGGGAGCCGCCATGGTGGGTGGGTCCGGGCCGGTCGGGACACCAAGAGAGCATTGGAGTCCCCTAGTCCTAGAGGTGAGCGCCCTCTACTTATTTTCATCTCGGTGATAGAAACAGTGCATCATAAAATCGCCCTGGTACATAGCGCATCACAATAAACTCAATAGTTTTCCGAGGAGTTCTACCAAGTCATGATATCATTGAGCAGAATTTGTTATTTTAAATGTAGGGATTTGATCGAACTTCTGCATTAGATCCACTATAGGGCGACAGCGCCCACAATACTAACCTCCCAGGCTGTTCACTGGTACATGAAGGTTAACAAATATAATTCATTCACGTTTCTAATTAGCTCGAGCTTGTTCTTACTTATTCCTTTTCCCAACTCGTTACATTAAACATCATTAACATTAATTTGTCTAAAATGAGATATTGCAAATTTCGGCAAAGATTTATTACAGAAAACCAATGTTACCTTCACAATTTGGACATTTCCTTCGAACCTCGCCGTACAGTGTAGGACACGATATTAAGGCTATTGCACCCTTTCCTTCTGCGGCAAGTTGCACTTCAGTGCTCAGTCTGTTGACAGTTTCTTCGTCGTACCAAAATTGGCTGAGTTGCTAGAAATAATCATTTTTGAAGATTACTATTTGGATCATTTAGATGAAACAGAGTCACTACTTGTATGAGAGAGTCCCTTTTTTGGAGCCTACAACGCTGAGAACCCCCAAGGCAGTCCCTATTCAGCTTTCTCCAAAAGCTCCTATTAGATGTTATCATCCAAACGATATCAACCCCCCTCCCGGTACATGAAATGATACATACATGACTACATTGTAGGGGTTTGTGTTGTGTTATGCCTGGAAGTATGGCATTGAATGGACACCACTAACTGTCCTCTTCACCTCCAGTATTCCAGTATAATTCAATTGGAAGGCTACCACCACGTTTCCCCTCCCCACAAGATAGAGGACAAGGGATGTCTACTATTCTTCCTCCAGAGTGAAGGTCGATTAGGGATTCCTGGGGTCTTGCGACTCTACAGGGTGTCTACACTTTCGATGGGCATAACTTCAGGGTTCGATTCTACAAAGTATTTCCAACAAAAAATGTCTATTAGCAATTTTCTTTTAACCCACTCAAAATTCTATTTTTTTCACTTTAAAGTTTTTTTCGCGTTTTCGACCTTACGGCACTGATATGGTCATAACTTCCCTTATTTCTCCTGAAAATTCAAATCTGACTACACCGTTAGAAAGAGCGTTAATTTACCAAGCTACCTAAAGCAAAATCAAAATTTTTTAGCAATAAAACAGTATCAAAAAATCAAGTCAAAAAGCGAACTTAAATTTTTTTTTGGAAACTTGACTTTCTTCGACCGAAGTTTTTACTCTAAATCCCTGCCCATTTCGATGGGCGCTCTTCGGAGAAAACATGCTCAAATTGTCAGCTTTATAACGGTTTATCAATTTTTCTGTTCAACGTCCAAAAACAAAGAGTAAATGAAGTTTGAATGTCAAAAAACGTGCGTTTTACAAGCAAATCCAGTGTTTCAAGCCGGTTGATGGTCCCCTCGATCTCGAAATGGCTTGACGATTTTGGTATAATTTTCTATGTAATTATTTACGCTGAATCCAATAGTGATACTTCCGAATAATTCCGACTGCTAGAAAGTCGATTTTTCGAAGAAAATCTTCGTTTTTCATACATAAAATTCGCATCGTACATAAAGTAACACCTTTCTACTCAATAAAAACAACGAATTTCTAGCTGATTGAAGTTTTGTTGAGTAGAAAGGTATTACTTCATGATATCTTTCATATCTACGAATAATGCGTATTTTATGTAAGTATTTTATGTATTCTTACGAAAACGAAGGTTTTCTTCGGTCGAAGAAAGTCAAGTTTCCAAAAAAAATTTAAGTTCGCTTTTTGACTTGATTTTTTATATTGTTTTATTGCTAAAAAATTTTGATTTTGCTTTAGGTAGCTTGGTAAATTAACGCTCTTTCTAACGGTGTAGTCAGATTTGAATTTTCAGGAGAAATAAGGGAAGTTATGACCATATCAGTGCCGTAAGGTCGAAAACGCGAAAAAAACTTTGAAGTGAAAAAAATAGAATTTTGAGTGGGTTAAATGAAAATTGCTAAGAGACATTTTTTGTTGGAAATACTTTGTAGAATCGAACCCTGAAGTTATGTCCATCGAAAGTGTAGACACCCTGTATAGTCTCCCCCCTTGCTGCAAGCAGCAAGAGAAAAACTCCTCCTAGGAGGGATTGTTGACACAATCAATCTCCTTGCATATTTGCAAGTCCCTATGATAACCTACAGGTTGAGGCGCACGTCTAGCTCGCACTACCGACTATGCAGGTCGGCACCCGAGTTTTTGACATTCCACAAAACTCACATGTCGGGTTCCATGTATCAGGACCATCCTCGCTGGCCATGACACATGGAGCCCTTCCCGGGGATACAGATGAAGTTCGTCTCCCAGGGCAGTATAAACCACGACCCCCGGTAATCCTACCTCATTTGGGGGGCAGGCAAGTGATACTTCGACAAAGTCATTGTATCGGTAGCCTGGTAGGCTAGATGCATACATAGATAGTAGATGCAAGATAGAGGACAGATAGAAGACAAGATACAGGATTCAGTGTTGTACGTGCCAGTCAAGACTGCGCACTAATCACTGACTTGGAATTCCTGAGGGCCCCGAGTGGTTGTTTAGATGATAGTTCGCTAGTAGCAGCGGTATCTCGCAGTGACACTAACTAAAAAGGATCTACGAAGAGGATCTTGCACCACAGTCAAGTTGTTCAAGTTTGGATGAATGCTATGAAAAGACACGTTTTACATTAAATTCATATAAATACTTGTAAATAATTATTCTTCGCCAAGTCTTTTAGTGCTGTTTCTCGCACCCAAGAAAAGTTTTCGGCATGGAACATGCTTTAGCATTGGATCAACTACCCAAAAAGTGTCACGCGGGAGGGAGGGTGACAGAGAGAGAGAGAGGGAGAGAGCGAGAGATGGGCGTCACGCAGGGGTCCACCCCATCCCTACTCTGCCAAAAAGGGCGGCTGAAGCATGTTTCATGTTTCTTGAATTTTAGCCAAAGGCTCCAAGCAGTAACACAAATATTTCTATTATTCATAATGAGTCTGAAACGCACTGACCGTTTTATTCTTCCTCACTCCAATCTCATAATCACTCAACTGTGTAGGATCATCAGTATGGTTAGGAGGAAAACAGATACATTATCGTTACAGATACGTTATCATTAGCTAAGAGTTGATTCTCAAGTTCATTCAGAAAGAGAATAACCACTTTATTAAAGTAAAATTGGCGAGTTGCCCATAAATCAATAGTCATAAAACACAGCACAATAACAACAATTTTAGTGTAAATCATAACAATTAAATTTGTAATAAGATATTTCAAAACAATGATTAATAAATAGTCAACAAACACAACAAATTCAAAATAGTCAATAATAACAACAACAACAACAAAACAAGTAAGCATTCACCCACCACGGACCTCTCAAACCAAGACATCTATATACATAAAACGCCAACCGTACGTACGTACGTATGCACGGAGGGGTCGTGGGAGAGGGGAGAGTCGGCGGAATCGGAGACGGGAGGAGTCGGGGGCGGGAGGAGTCGGAAGGAGTGGGTGGCGAAGAGAGTCGGAGGAATCGTTTTTGCCTACTTTTTGTAGGCTTTACAGCTAGTTAAATATACAGGGTGTCCCATGTTAAGCACCATAAAACTTCGGGAGTCGATTCTACAACTAATTTTAGTAAGAAAGTGTCTCTTAGCAATTTTGCGTTAGACGCTTATTTTCCGAGTTATTTTAATTTTGAGATTTTTTTCGTGTTTTCGACCTTAAGCCATTAAAATGACCATAACTCGCTTAATTTACAAGCAATTAAAAATCTAATTACACCGTTGGATAGGGCGTTAAATTTTCCATCTTTCAAGTGGTTATACAAAATTTTTTATAAGATCGTGATGGGTGAAAAATCAACTCGTTAAGTCATTTTTGTAAAATTGTCAAAATTTCCTACTTTTTCTTTTGATTATTAAGGTTTTACTCCCAAATGATTTTTCACGTACCTCTACGTCAAAAACTGCGCAAAGATCTCAGCTTTTCAATGGTATAATTTGTTTTAATTTTACTCCGCTAATTAGGGGTGAAAAATACGTTTGAATGCTAAAAACGTGGTTGCACTCATGGAAATCAAGGTTTCTGGTTCGTTGGGCCTCGGGCAGGTTCGACGAATTAGGGGTGGAATTCCACGTCATTTTCAAACGCTATTAGACTGATTCCATCACCGTTGGTATGTGAAAGCTCAGTATTGAATTTTGGTAGGTCCGAATCTTTTTTTTTTTAATTTACTTGGTATTTATGCACGAATTAAATGTTCAATTCTCGCAACTTTCTCGATTGTATGAAAAAAGAGATATCTCGTAAACAATAGCGTGTAGATGTGGAATAAAACATAAAGATAGGTAAATAATGATATTTTAAAGAAAGTAAAAATGATATTTATGAACAAAAATAATCTTCATCATCATCGAAGTACGTTATTAACTAAACATAAATAAGATAATAAATTATCCTCTACTCCGTCTTTGACTTTGTCATTCGTCCGGATACCTGTAAACACAAAGCAAAGTTTTTTACAGCCAAGTAGAAAATAATTGAGGAATGTCAAAATTTGAAGCAGTGGTCATCATATTACCGATTCAGAGTAAGTGCTCAATGTCTGTCTCCTGACAGCTCATTCCTAAATTATTTTCTACTTGGCTGTAAAAAACTTTGCTTTGTGTTTACAGGTATCCGAACGAATGACAAACAAAGTCAAAGACGGAGTAGAGGATAATTTATTATCTCATTTATGTTTAGTTAATAACGTACTTCGATGATGATGAAGATTATTTTTGTTCATAAATATCATTTTTACTTTCTCTAAAATATCATTATTTTTTATTCCGCATCTACACGCTATTGTTTATGAGATATCTCTTTTTTCATACAATCGAGAAAGTTGCGAGAATTGAACATTTAATTCGTGCATAAATACCAAGTAAATTAAAAAAAAAAAAAAAGATTCGGACCTACCAAAATTCAATATTGAGCTTTCACATACCAACGGTGATGGAATCAGTCTAATGGCGTTTGAAAATGACGAAGAATTCCACCCCTAATTCGTCGAACCTGCCCGAGGCACAACGAACCAGAAACCTTGATTTCCATGAGCGCAACCACGTTTTTTAGCATTCAAACGTATTTTTCACCACTAATTAGCGGAGTAAAATTAAAACAAATTATACCATTAGAAAGCTGAGATCTTTGCGCAGTTTTTGATGTAGAGGTACGTGAAAAATCATTTGGGAGTAAAACCTTAATAATCAAAAGAAAAAGTAGGAAATTTTGACAATTTTACAAAAATGACTTTACGAGTTGATTTTTCACCCATCACGATCTTATAAAAAATTTTGTATAACCACTTGAAAGATGGAAAATTTAACGCCCTATCCAACGGTGTAATTAGATTTTTAATTGCTTGTAAATTAGGCGAGTTATGGTCATTTTAATGGCTTAAGGTCGAAAACACGAAAAAAATCTTAAAATTAAAATAACTCGGAAAATAAGCGTCTAACGCAAAATTGCTAAGAGACACTTTCTTACTAAAATTAGTTGTAGAATCGACTCCCGAAGTTTTATGGTGCTTAACATGGGACACCCTGTAGTTTCCCTCTTGTTTTTTCGGATATATTAATTCAATTTAGATGTATTTTGACAAATCTATAGAATATTTGAGTAGAAGATACCTCGAATGCCCTATTGCAGTACATCAGTTCAAAAATTATTGTTCCAAGGGCCGCATTAGCGCTCTCTGTGTCAGCAGAATGTGTCTATAAACCCAATTCCATTGAAGTAGAAGAAGAAAACTTGGAAAAATCCTTGGTAGGATGTTGGGGTCAGTTAATTCTCATAAAGTTTAGAACCAAGGAATGGAGTAAAGAAGGTTCACTTCATAGAGGGATCTGTGCTGCTTTAGGCAGTAGCGCCATCTCTGACTAGGAAACCCAACTAATAGCCTACAAGGTGAGGAATTGAAGTAGAAGGTACCTCGAAGTACCTACAGTCTGTCAACTCGAGAATGTTTTTTCTTAAGTTGTGTTTTTATTATAACATTTTCCAACCCAATCGACAGTTGTCAATATAGCCAACGGGCTTGGAACGCAGGTAAGTC
Source organism: Apolygus lucorum (assembly GCA_009739505.2). Lineage (NCBI taxonomy): Eukaryota > Metazoa > Arthropoda > Insecta > Hemiptera > Miridae > Apolygus > Apolygus lucorum. The sequence continues at coordinate 871,234 of CM019181.2, read as the reverse complement.
ACCCAAGACACGCTAGTCTAAGGCTGATCCTCTTCAGCAGTTGTAAAAAAGTACCTTCTTATAGTAAAGTATAAATATTTATATTACTTGAGTGTATTCAACTAACCCAGTCCTCCTTGAATTGCTTATGCCAATCAGCTGCTTTTTCGTTTGCAGCTAGTTCATTCTGTTCACGGTAAAAATCTGCCAATGCATTCAAAGCTTCCTGAGAAAGTTTTGGAACGTCATCATCATCCGAATCGGACATCTCTTTGGGAAAGTATTGTTGACTCCCTGAAAATTAAAGAGCAACACTTATGTGTGCAGAAAGATACGAGTGAGAAGATAGGTAGTGAAGTTAGGTACATTTCTTCTATGTTCACTTTCTGTTCAAGACTCAGTAATTTTAATTCAATTTTTAATATGATTTCTGTGCTTTCAAAACTTTACGACTATTTAAACAAAGTTTGTATACACCTACAACACGTCTCGTCTACTCATATTCAAGATGATTGTAGATACAAATTAACGACATTTGAGTGGATGAATCTTGAGTGGACCTGGAGGAACAACATCCAGGTACTAGGGTAAAACACCCAGTTTTCGGCAAACCCTCGCGGTTTTTCGTGATTAACAAGCGTCTAGAACGTTCTAGAACCTCAAGAAGGCGCTCATTAGACGACAGAAACCCTCCTGCGCATGCGCATATAGCATAGTTTATCCCTTCTTCAAGTTTTTTGAAGCAACGAAAGTCGAGGTAAGTCGCCCTCCAGCCGACCACCCGAAGTATACATTTCTTACGTTTTTGGTAAGCAACCCTTATCTTCTGTTTACGTGAAATATCATCCCAAGTTTGTGATTTCCATGTTTTTGAGATTCCATTACAAAGTTTCCGTATTTCTGTTCACTTTAGTAATGAAAGGAACTATAAAATGTCACTATTTTATCGATTTAAGGGGGTGCCGAATATTGATTCTCGGTTCATGGAGTTTTTCAGTTTTCGGCCCCCTTGTGCCCAATATTGAACCTCAACAAATCATTTTTCGGGGCCCTCTTCTTCCCGTTTCTGGCATGCCGAATTTAGGAGTTCTTAGCATGCCAACAACTGGTCTGGCTTCTCAAGGGCACTTCGGTGGGGAGCAAGTTCTCGCACCCAAGAAGAGGTCCTTTAGCTGTGCTTACTGAAGATGAAGAGAAGCTGTTGGTGAAATGGTTGGAAAAATGTGGACGAAAAGGATTCCCGAAGAGACAACTGGATTTGTTGAAGAGCGTGGAGGAATTCTTGAAACTGGATAAAGACAGAAAAACTCCGTTCACCAATGGAAAATCAGGGAAGTCTTGGATGAAGGGATTCCTTAGTCGTCATCCAGAAATCACATACAGGACCCCTGAGGCGGTGACAGCAGCCAGCTCAATCGTAAGTTCGAATGATGGTTCGAAAAGGTTCGTTGTTCGAAAAGTGGTTCCAGATAGAAGACCACTTGGTTCCGAAGTTCTTAGCCATCCTGAATACATTTTCAACGGAGACGAAACAAACTCTTTGCTTTGTCCAAAAACAGGGCGAGTTCCTATCAACCCTAAGAGAAGCGTTGCACTGGCCGACCACGCCGAAAAGGAAAGGAAAACGAGTGACGGAGAGAATGCCTTATGTCGTCTCAAGCAAACTGTGGAGGGAGTTGTATTACGAAAAAAGTGAGAAGAAAAAAAGAGAAGAAGCTGCAAAAGATGAATGACGGAAAATTCGCGAACAAAATAAGGCAACAAAAGATAATAAAAGAAAGCCAAAAGCGAACCCATCCCTGGAACTTCCCATAATCCAAAGCTTTCGGAACCCACCACTCAGATTCAAAAGACTTCGAGAGATAACGGAGGAAATTTGTGTTTTGAATGTGGAGGAACAGCCAAGACTGGCGAGAGCAACAATTGCAAATTCTGCAAGAAGATTTTCCACAAAAAATGTTCCCATCCAGGTGAAACATTTGATGATGATGATTTTTTTATTTGTTCGCCATGCCTTGAGCAGTATCCAATTTAATTTTGTGGGGTGCTTGTGCACGGAGTCGGTTGTTCTTATTTGAAGTCGAAAACTTTTAGATTACACCAGGTCCATGTTACCTACTCATTTTTCTAGTCTTCATTACCTATTGCTCTTACCGTCTTTTATGTCTTTCATGTGACTAGATTTTATTAATATTATCATTTGGTAGGTAAGATGAAATTCTCATTTTTGAAGTTCCTAATAGCAATTAAGAAGACTGATTTATAGAAACTTGGAGCTGTGATTATAAGGTGCCTTTATACAATACATTCAAGTTATCTCTTTCGATTGTAAACATTTTACAAAATTATTAGTGAAAATAATAATGCTTCTTGTTTATTTGAATTGGTCGATTCTTCACATACCTGCCTAACATCAATATTCATGAGATGCCGAATACTCGTCCCTTGAGGTATCGAAAACTCAATTGAGAGATGCCAAGAACTGGCTCTTTGGGGTGCCGAAAACAGGACAGCTTTTTCAAACGTTTTCATTATTAACAAAATAATTGAGTTCATATCTGGAATTAACTTATTACTTAATAACGTATCCAAGGACCCTGAAGAGTAAAACCGTCGCGGAGATAAAGTTGAGAGACCCTCTTTAAATTTATGGCACGACAGTCTCTCAAAAATTTCCTTAAGGGTGCCGAAAATTGGGTGTTTTACCCTAGCAGTATAATCCGTATCCTGGCATGGCGCATGGCCCCGAAGTTACGTGATTTAGGAATCTCTGCTGTAGTACTCCGTGGCGTCACCACCAGCGTCTTATCGGCGTTTAACTGAATTGGTGGTCTTTCCAACGCGGCACTTCCCTACATCCCCTCATTTAATCTTTTAATATATTTAGTTATGTATTTTTCAGCAAGCTTTCAATAGTCAAGAGATAAAGAGAAGAGATAAAGTTGTTAAAATATCAATTACCTACAAGGTACTCACCAGGATGGTTAATTTCCACACTTTCGGTCAAGATGCTTGCTTGGTGGGCTAGTATAGAAAGGGTAAACAAGATTGCTGAACAAAAATCGTACCTAGGTTCCTGAGGAAACTGACTTCAGTAACGGTGTACAGAAGATAATTGATTGGTTAGGTGGATACCTAACCAATTTGGTAGGTATCAGAACACAGAATAGGAAGCGGCCTGATATTTAGCTAAACTTGAAGCCCTAGAACAATAACCCAGTTATCAGTTTGTAATCAACCGTTATCAGAGCGTGGGGATGGCTCGCTCATGGATGTTATACACCACATTGAAGTATCCACGGGGGACGCTGATGATGTGAGACTATCGATTCAAAAATCGAGGTTGTCTATCGATATTTTTTCTGGATCCGTGAGATTTCCGGAGACCCCTGTGACGATAAAAAACTCGTTAGCTATTTTATCAATGGAAAATGAATCATTCAATTTCATGGAATATAAATTCAGTACAATTATTTACAATTCAGTACTGAATCATTCAGTGTGCAATCAGCATTATAAATTATGTGATCGGCAACCTCTTCGCATTTCTGTCCGTCCTCTTCTTTCCTATTCCATATTCCTTTTTCTGAATTTTCTGAATTCAGAATTGGAACGACAGGAGATCGATCCCCGGTCGCTGGTAGTTTTGATGATGATGATGGTTTTTGATGATTCACATAAACATCGACATTCTGAATCGATCATTATATCGTGCATCGAAACGAATAGTGATCGATACTCAGAGACGTCTCAACCCCTGGAAAAGTGGAAACAATTTTTGATGCAAAATTGATTATTACTCCTCTCTATTCCTCCCCGAAAATTGAAATGTGAATAATCTTGTCAAAAACCATAATTTTCTGTGGATGCCCTACTTTCGAAAGTAAGGATATGAATTATATTGTGTCAACCAAGATAACCTCATCGATCGAAAACGATAGGTTATGTTACTTTTCTAATAATTTTGGTTTTGAAATTTTCAGTTTCATATTTCTTTTTCTGAATTTGAGGGATTTCTATCGAAATTTCCGTCGTGCGAGATTGTTGTATCGTTGGACGATATCGTTTTACTCAAGTGAGTCGAATTTTCATGTAATTCTGTTGTGAATTTTGAAGGCGTTTTCGTACTTTGCTAGCGCCCATCTTCCTCTTTGTTTGTTTATTTGACAGCTCATTTTCCTTCTTTATTGAAAGGATTTTACATCTTTCAACTGTATCATTTGAGAGTATTTGAGAACTGCATAAGTATACTCTATAATTAGCGTCCTGTTGATGTGAGATATGTAATTTCCCCGTTAGCATGTAACCTAGGTGTGTTGTAACGTACCTTCCTACGTTGATGGCCATGAGAGCTTGAGGTCATCTTGACAGCTACAAAACTTAGGATCAAATTACTGCATTTGTTGGGTCCGTAATTTTGATCATCACCTTCACATTGGTGGGTAGAGAATATTGAAGACAATGAAGAAGGTCACTCAGTGGGTTGAGGGTTGGACAAAAGTCGAAAAACAATTAATTTTCTTAGCCTACGCAATGGTACCTACGAGCTCTCAGATTGTTGTTGATATCGATAGAAATCTCTTCAGCCGTGTTTGGAGCTCAACTGCAAAGTAGAATTTTCTTCACAACAGACTGCCTGTACCTGACGTTGAAATGGGGTATTTCAGTCAATTTTTTTTATTTTTTATTTTTCCAAAAGAGTAAGGCTCAGGAATAACGGTAATCGGGTCTGTTTGTCGAGAAAATGTTTTTAAAAAATCAGAGAAGCTAAGGAAAGTTGAAGATTTTAATGGTGTGACGTAGCTAGCCAACTGTCTTTGAAAAAAGTATCCATGCACAGAAACCCTGGGAGGACGTCTTGGATACTACAAAATACTACTCACACACGCGCGCAGCATAGTCCTTGCCTAGTGTGTGCATTTATAGCGGCCCGCCTTTTTCAAACGTGTGATCTCTTTAATTAATTTTTCTACCACATGTTATAGTATCATTGGGTTTAAAGTTGTAGTATATAGGTTTTAAGGGTGCTGAATCCAAATTTGAGGTCAAAAACCTGAATTTCCGACCCACCGAAATACCCCATTGTCATTCACTTCCCTAATGAATCCTCCGTGTACAAGATTCATTCATTAAAATTATTGGAGAATGTATTCAGGGGAGATTTCGTACTCTTATGAACACCATAAAATTCTTCTAATTCCAAAATGTTTCATTTAACTTCGATGGAACCGGTGAAAATATTTCCTATTCCAAACTTTTAGGGATCAATAAATAGTTGATACTTATAATATAAGTATCAAAAAAACTATATCATAGAACTTTGGAATCACTCGATTAGCTGTTCGTTCGAGAACTAAATCCAAGTGCATTTCTTGAATTTTTAGATACTTATTCTAACTAAGCCCAAATTTAGTGAGGATGTCACCCTTGATTTTTTCTCAAGAAGAGCGAGGCTCGGATATTTTATTATTAATTTTTTTAGAACGGTTGTGTTGTTCCTCGATTGGTTATCATTCGTGCAATGTAGAGTTTTGAGCCATTTCATTTCAAATGGAAGGCCTACATAGTGACGATTCGATACATTCGACATTTATTGATATCGACATTTTGTTTCGCTATTTCCGATATTTGTATCGATATTTTTCTTGCGATATTATCGAACATCGAAAGAAAAATATTGATAGAAAAAAATCATCGGTTGTGATGGTTATATTCCTTCCCTCTGTAATTTATCTATTTCTCCTAATCGTTAAAAAACGATGCAAAAACATATTCGATATCGGTGAAATCAATACTCTTCTTTTGATAATTTGTGGTGATCACTGATATTGATTTTTAAAAAAAGATGAAAAAACATTCGATACCTATCAGTGAAATCACTGGTATTGATGAAAAAAAACGATTCAAAAACATATTCGATATCAGTGGGTCTCCCCTTTTCAGCTCCGGTTTGGTTCCGAACTGATTCCGGACTGCCTCTCCGAACAGACCCAGTGAAATCAGTATTTTTCTTTCGATATTCTGTCGATATCACTGATGTTGATGAAAAAAAAGATTTAAAAAAAATTCAGTGACAATGTCACATCAATATTTTTGTTTCGATATTCTATCGATATTAGTGATACCGATATTTTTCTTCCGATGTATTATCGGTATCGATATTGTCTTCCGATATTATTTCGATGTTAAATATCGCATCGAAAGGTACATCGAATCGTCACTAGGCCTACATACTCTTCTTCTGTTCCTGTTTAGGCCCAGTATTGCCAACTGTCTTCCAATAAAACCCCCTCAACCACAAAAAAACGTTAAAATTTCTCTGACTAACTCTAATAAGATAAATATAAAAGGCAAAAGAAAAAAAAAAGTCTGCCAAGTGGGTGTGGCACATAGCTTCCTCGTATTCATAACCCGATTATATAGACGATCCGATGTATAGTAGTTAATCTCAAAACACCAATCCCTGAGTACCTTTCACTACCCTCATAGGGGACCATCTACACGCTGATCTGGACAATCCTAGAAAATTTCATCAAATTCGGATGAAAAATTAAGTGAGTAGATGTATGTGATTGGATCAAAAATATTCTTAGCCTCGACTGGGATTCGAACCCGCGATCCTTAGAGCACAAATTAAGACTTTCCTTCGCTATTGAAGCCTCGTCATGTTACGATTTGAGACTCTCACAGGAGACCGTTCATCGATGAATGAATCCCTCTATGAAAAACAATTCTCTATGATTTTCATAGGGGACCATCTAAACACTACTCTGTAACATCCCTGAAAATTTCATTGAAATCGAATGGAAAATGTAGAAGTTATGGCCGTTACAAGGAATTCACGTTTGCGCATGCGCAGTCGCTTCTATAAGTCCGGGGATGATGATTTTCATAGGGGACCGTCTACACACCAACCCGCACAATCCCTGAAAATTTCATCGAAATCGGACGATAGCTTCGTATAGTTATGCGCGTTACAAGGAATTGATGACAGACAGACAGACAGACACGGAACCAAAATTGTTCAGAAAGGTCTAAAACGCAAAACGCGAGTGAAAATTTTGATTTTGGAGAACTTTTTTTTTCGTCCTTGAAAAGTGAGAACAAAGCTTCCGCTACCTTGGTAGACTCGGAAGCAAAAAAAAAACACAAAATATGCGGTTTATGGTGTCCCGGCACCACGGTGGCACCACTATTAGTTCCATGGTGGTACAGAGAATAATTCATGAAAATAATGAGGTATAATGAGAATTTTTCCTCAATTTCAAAGGTTGTGTACAATTAGTAAGCAGTAAAGGAACCGAAATATTGAAAAATCGGATATTTTATGAATATTATCCCCCACTTGCCCCCTCCCCTTGCGAATTTTGGTACTCAGGTGAAATTATGTACACTCGGAAGTTATTTGAGTCAAACAAAAAAGAAACACACAAATCGGTTGGAAATTGAGTCCTGGGCAGAGTTTACAGGATTATGCCCGCAAACGCACGTTTTTTAAGCATTAACCCCCCCTTTCCCCCCCTTAAAAAGCAAAATTAAAAATTAAAAAATTTCGGCGCCGTAGTGCACAACTAGATAGTTTTCCGCGTCGAACAAAAAAAGAACCAGGAAAATCGGTTGAGTACTAAGGCCTGTGCAGAGTACACAAGATTTTGTTACACACACACACAGAGACATACACATATGGTTTTTTTCGCGGATTTGGATTCAGAATGGTCTAAAACGGATTACTGTGTGGTTATTTTTTTTTTCTGTTGAGTGTTGTCCAACTTCACCCCAGATCGATCATATAAGGACGCCCAAGTCTTACTGTGGGACGTCCTAAAAATGTAAATGTTATGGCTGAAGGATTTTACGTATGCGCATGCGCAGAGGCTTCTGTATATTTTAAGGCCTTGATTTTCATTGGGGACCATCTACAACCTAATCCGCGTAATCCCTTAAAATGTCATCGAAATCGGGTAGAAAATGTGGAAGTTATGGCCGTTACAAGGAATTCACGTTTGCGCATGCGCAGTCACTTCTATCAGTCCGAGGATGATGATTTTCATAGGGGACCGTCTACACACCAACCCGCACCATCCCTGAAAATGTCATAGAAAGCGGACAATAACTTCGTATAGTTATGCGCGTTACAAGGATTTCATGACAGACAGACACGGAACCAAAATAATTCAAAAAGGTCTAAAACGCAAAACGCGAGTAAAAATTTTGATTTTGGAGAAATTTTTTTTCGTCCTTGAAAAGTGAAAACAAAGCTTCCGCTACCTTGGTAGACTCGGAAGCAAAAATACTTGGATGCTTACTAATTTTTATACAAAGAATGTACATTTTTATACTAAAAATGTAACTAAATAAACTATATTAATAGTTAGAAGCTGCCGACTTCTTTGCAGACGAGTGATCTATATAGAAAATGATAAACCTTTGTGCAATAATTTGCAGCGTTTTATTTATGTAGTTGGCTGGCATCGTTTTTACCAAAATCAAAGGATCTTGTAACCTCAGCTTCTAGTTGCAATCTATTCTTCGATGTTTTAGATTTTTTCGATTCCATAATAATAACAATACCTTTCGGACATCAAGGGGTGAATGAAAAGACGAGCAATTTGAAAAGCAGGCCTAAATTAAAGCTAAAGCCTTAAAGAGCTAAAGCCTTAAAGAGCTAAATTAAAACTACAAAACAAATTCCTAGTAAAAAGAAACTGCAAAAAAATAAAACATACCTTTCCCATTCCAATTATTATTTCAAGCATAAAGAGACTTTTTCGTATTGTTTTCCAGTAATTATCTTGTTATATAAAGTGATTATTGAAAGGTAGGAGGTGTTCATCTAATTACATGTAAATTCAATGAAGTTATCTGGTCTTGAATTGGATTTTGTCTAGTTCTTTGCAGTAGGTACCTAGTAAGTCAAATTTATCAAACGATGTTATCAGACCATCTCCTCGACATATCGATATCATCGAACCGAAACATCGAGTGTAAAACATCGATGTTTCGATATTATCGATGTCGATGTCTCATCCCTAATTTCTTAACGTGAACGTTAGTCACTTCTGTTCGTCAACTGTTGCTTCTACATTATTAGTTACAATAATTAGTACTGGAGTTTCTAGTGGGTGCTGTCCCTCTGAACGAATGTTCTGGTGTTGAGGTGGAAGTTACTTAGCCAGTTCAGCATCAGTATTGTTACTTAGCCAGTATTCAGCATCAGTATTGTTACTGGCCAGTATAGTTACTTAGCCAGTATTCAGCATCAGTATTGTTACTGGCCAGTATAGTTACTTAGCCAGTATTCAGCATCAGTATTGTTACTGGCCAGTATAGTTACTTAGCCAGTATTCAGCATCAGTATAGTTACTTAGCCAGTATTCAGCATCAGTATTGTTACTGGCCAGTATAGTTACCTAGCCAGTATTCAGCATCAGTATTGTTACTGGCCAGTATAGTTACTTAGCCAGTATTCAGCATCAGTATTGTTACTGGCCAGTATTCAGCATCAGTATTGTTACTGGCCAGTATAGTTACTTAGCCAGTATTCAGCATCAGTATAGTTACTTAGCCAGTATTCAGCATCAGTATTGTTACTGGCCAGTATAGTTACTTAGCCAGTATTCAGCATCAGTATTGTTACTGGCCAGTATAGTTACCTAGCCAGTATTCAGCATCAGTATTGTTACTGGCCAGTATAGTTACTTAGCCAGTATTCAGCATCAGTATTGTTACTGGCCAGTATAGTTACTTAGCCAGTATTCAGCATCAGTATTGTTACTGGCCAGTATTGTTACTTAGCCAGTATTCAGCATCAGTATTGTTTTACAGCTCCCCGAAAATGAGTGATTCGGAAATTGACACCATCGACAACCTCGACTACGAACACGTAGGGCGACGAGCTCTGCATAATGCTCAAGAAAGGAAAAGAAGGAACCACATCAAGGAAAATTTCAATAACTTGAGGTTGGTACCAGTAACCAAAATTGTTGTAGTATGTACCTACTAGTTTTACCTTGAACACATAATTAGATTGTTTTAAATTCAAATGTATTACTAGTTTTCAATCTAGAGCCTTGAAGAACATCAGTCAGCTGTGGAAAAGATCAACTTCAGAATTTATAATATATCGATACCTTAAAGCACAAAGGAGCTAGGTATGTCCAAAAACGGAGTTTTGAGAAAAACGCTAAGGAAATTATCACCAGTGCACAATTCCTAAAACAATGGCTTATTACACTAAACTCTTTAATTTCCTCAATAAATTTTCAAGCTATTTTCGTCAAAAAACTCAATAATAGTTTTGTTGAATTTGAGTTTTTCTGAAATTAAAAAAAAATGTGGAAGGTGGACAGCCTTTGTGCTTTAAGGTATCGATATAGTTTATTATACAGACTATCCTGAATGCTGAAGTTGTATGTTGTGACTTAATATTGTGTTCGCTTGCATAGCTCAGGCTAGAGGTATGTAAGTACAGCTTTACTGGGAATGTGGACCCAAGTATCAACTTGCAACGGTACCATGCAGCCCTTACTACAGTTCCATGTATTAGGAAGCGCTAATACCAATTCAGTTCAGACCAAGAAGATAAGGGGGATCCCGGTTTGGGCCCACAAGGGTGAAAACGCAAGGAGTTTGGGCCCTCATGATGTTGAAAACATAAGGGGTTTGGGCCCATGGGAAAAACAGAATAAAATGTCATCATTCGTTGCTACGTTCTTCTCCCTTCCGTTTGCTCACGCCGCTAAGATAGGCCATGAAGTTATTGTCGTCAGAATATGTAGTCCACAATTGTTCATTCAGCTAGTAAGCGTTCTGATCGTGAAAGTATTAGAAGATAAGAGGTTGTGGTGAAAATGGGTGTGTCGCATGTGGTCACAAAACTGAAGTTCTACCTACTAACTAACTACCCACCTGAATTTGCGATTCTCTAAGTTGTACAATTGTTTCCTCAAATTCCTCAACAAAAACAAGAGGCGATTACGCTCTCCTCTTCAAACTCAGAAAGAAAGGATCTGTTCCCCAGGATAATATCCTAGTTGGGAACATATAATGTTCCCAACTTTTATTATGTTCCCAACTTTTATTATGTTCCCAACATATTATGTTCCCAACTTTTAGCCCAATGATACTGAGACGATCTTGGTCCTAGTAGGTCTGGTGTTAAAGAAATCACACGGACGAGAGGGGAATCGGTTTTTTAGAACTGTATTCGTCGTCCAGAATAAGAGTGAGGTCTCTTGCCACTTACAGAAATTGGATTTTAACATTTTTCTGCACTCCTTGCACTTCATATAATTTTGGAAGGGGGACTGGCCTACTTTCGCGGTGTTCCCATCGGAGTTCGCGGTCGGGGTTGACAGCTGGTTATCAACCGCTATCAGCACCACCACCCTTCATCGTTGCCCCAGCTGAGGGCGCTGCGTGGACACTGGCGGGTGGTGGTTGAAGGCCCATGACATCACCCCCACGACAATTCCAGCACTCGTCCTCGAGTGCTCCATGGTTTTGCTGGGTTGCTTTGCCCTTGATGGAGGGGCCAGGGTGTACAGCCTCAGGTCCAGGGCTTTTCCATTCGATTTGGCTGATAGGGATGACAAGGTGGAACAGCCACTCACTCTTCCGGGGTTACCACTACTCATAGGCCAGGTTTACATTAGGTGGGCAATCGGAGGCTGCAGACTTCGATGGAGGTAGAGTGGGGGGAAGTGCAAGGAGTCTAACCTGAAAAGAAAATTAGAAAAAAATTTGGTTGTATAATAGGCCGAAATTTTCCCTAGTGGCAAGAGAACCTTCGTTTTAAATTATTATTATTTATGTATGACATTATTCTTCATAAACAATTGTTTTGCATAAAAACTTCTGCCGACATATCATTTAACATTCTTTACTATTTAACATTCTCAGAAAATGTGGTATATGAAACAAGAAGATCAGATTAACTTTCAGATTAGAAAAGATTAGATTCAGATTAACTTTTCACAGAGGTTAATTCTTGTTTATTACATTTTTATTTTATTTATTTATTTTTATTTTATTTATTTATTTATTTATTTATTTTTTTTTTTTTTTTTTATTTTTTATTTTATTTATTTTTTTTTTTTCGGCAGCTGCCGTCACCGGTGACAACACATACCCAGACATTGAGGTATAATGTACATTTAGGTAAGGGAAGGATCTGCTGGGGTGCATGCAAAGCTAGGTAGACAAACATTTAGGTATACCACCAACCTACCCCTCCCCCCTGGCCCTTTATCATGTCACCTCCTGGTGACAATTCGGCGATTGAGTCCTGTAATAAGGCTGTAAAATCGAAAACAGGAGGGGGAAAATACATAAATCATGGTTATGGTTGATCACTCAATGAAAAATAACAAGTATAACATCAACGGACAAACGCATGATGAAGGTAGGTACTTATCTAACTTACTTTGCTACTTTATACTTACTTATGAGGCCGGATTAGGCAAACAAATCCAATGATCCAAATCCACGACACATCCCTGACCCAGTAAGAAAAAAACAAATTTTGATATTATTAAAAGAGGCGCGGAGAGTCTACCTTGGCCCTCGAAGCAGGCAGGCACACCCTATTATTAGTGCCACCACCAACACCACTGACGTCGATGACGCCTCTGTTTCAAGGTACCCAATGGCAGTCTGAACCCCTACCCCAACAGAGGGGTTGGGTAGGCTGCTCATCAGATTCCTCAGTGAGGAGTTGTGGGAGTGTAGTATTCAAAAATGACTCCTGGTACTGGTCCCCATTGCCTTCTATGGGGAGGTCGTTGGTGGTTGGTGCCTCCACTGGAAACACTAACATTGCAAGGGCCACATTGAGAAGTATTTGAATCATGATGATGATGTCGTGATCTGAGGAGAAAAAGGGGTAGCATTAGTACAAATAAATTGTGTTATTAGTTTTATTATATATATATTTTATTTATTTAAAATTTGAACAGACAGAGGCAAAGAAAAAGTTTAAATCTGCAAAAATGCACAAGTTTTGCCTCTGTTTACTTGTTTCTTATTATGTACTATATTAGTTTTAGAGAAAAAGTTGTCCCATTAATAGGACTCAAACACAATTTATTATAATGGATTGAGATTTTCGTATTGAGAATGTTCGAATGAAAATTGGGGGAAGAAAAAATGTTATATTAAATTTTGGTAATGAAGCAGTTATTCAGAATCAGAGACTGCCGCTAGTTTTCTAAAATTTATCTTTCTCCCCCTAGTATTGTATGGTCTATGTGTAGGAGTTGTGGTAGGTATTTGGCTAGTGGAAGGATGTTGTGGTTCCAAGGGTTGAGGGGGCTCCTCCGCATAGTGGCTAGAGGATTCCCAGCCAAGCCATTCCGGACTGTCTTCTCCATCTAGTCTTGTGGGTGAGTTTGGAGTATGCCCCAAACGTGGTTCTTCCCACCACAATTCCTCATCTTCAAATTCCTCATCTTCAAGGAAAGTGAGTGGCATCAAACGTATCCCTGAAGGTGTTTGATAATTTATTATACTAGGTGGTGTGGGTGTGTTACTTGACGGGGTTGTTGGATTCACAGGACTTGGCTGTGCCTTGTGAGTCCTTCCCACATCCCGTGGTTGAGGTAGAAGGGTACTTTTTCTTGCTACTGAGGGCTTGACCCGATTCACGTGGACTCTCTTTTGTTTTCCCCTGATGAGAATAACTAGGTTTAACTTGGAGGGTACCCCGACAATCTTATATGGCCCTTTCCATGGTCTTGCAAACTTCCTGGTTTTCCCCGCTTTCATCATAGGATCATGGAGATAGACCCATTCCCCCACTTGGAAACTGCGCCGTGATGTTTTCTTGTTGTACTGTTTTGCCATTTGGCTTGCTGAAACAGATTGGTTGGCTTCTACTTGGTTCCACATGGCTTGTAGCGTGTCTCTGAGTTTCTCCACATGAAACGTGTAGGGCTCGACATCCTCTCCCAGATTCATCTCATTGGCCGCAGGAAGTTTCATTTTCCTACCGAATACTATTTCGTATGGTGAGTATTTGGTGGCCTCATGAGTCTGAGAATTTATAACCATTTGGGCAATAGGTAGGTACTCATCCCAATTTGTCTGGTTAACTGAGACGTAATGGGAGAGGAAGGAACAGAAATGGCTCATAAGTTCTGAACTAAATTCCGTTCCCTGATCTGTCAGGAGTTGCCCAGGTGACCCTACACGACCAAAATACTGTAGGAACGCTTTAGCGACGGACTCTGCTGTGTGGTCAGGAAGAGGGTAGAAGTCTACAAAACGAGAGAACTGATCTATAATGGACAGAAAATACTTGTGTCCCCTGGGTGTTTGAGGGAGGGGGCCCACTATGTCAGCGCTAATTTGAGAGAAACACTCGGTTGGTTCTGAGAACTCACCTAGTGGGGCTGTTGTCCTCCCATAGTGTTTCCTCTGGCTACACGAAGTGCATGACTGGACATAGTTGGCCACATCCTCCTTCATACCAGGCCACCAAAACTGTTCTTGCACCCTTTGCAAAGTTTTCTTGTTCCCACCGTGTCCTGCCTGGGGAAGGTCATGGTACAACTGCAGGATTTTCTCCCGCAGTTTCGTGGGTACCACTACCCTGAGGCCATTAATGGTGTTCCGACAGAGGATTTTATCTCGGGAGAGCCTGAAGTTCTTTTTGGTGACCAGTTCCATGGTACCCCTATCTGCCGCTTGCTCTTCTTTTATCTCGTCCATTGTCACCACAGGGAGAAATCGGACTTCTGTTGTAAGTACCCTGGACAGAGCATCGGCATTGCCATGAGACTTTCCTGACTTGTGAACTATTGAAAATCTATACTCGCTAAGCTGTAGTGCCCATCGAGTAAGGCGGGAATTTAGGTCCCTGTGCGTATTTAAGTACTTGAGGGCCTGGTGGTCTGTGTAAACCACAAAGTCAACCCCCCATAGGTAGTGGTGGAATTGAGCTACACCGTATATGAGGGCGGCCAATTCCAACTCTGTTGCACAATAGGATGTAGATTCAGCTGGGGTTGTGCGACGGGATGCGTAGGCTACTGGATGCTCTACCCCGTCCACCATCTGGCTGAGTACACATCCCAGCCCATCCTTACTGCCATTTGTTGCTAAAATGAAAGGCTTGGAGAAATCTGGGTATGCTAAAATGGGTGCTTTAGTCAGAAGAGCTTTTAGATTTTGGAAGGCTGCATTGCAGTCTTCTGTCCAGTTGAATGGCGTGTCTTTTCGTGTGAGGTCGGTTAGTGGTTTGGCAATCTGGGCAAAGTTCGGGACAAAACGACGATAGTATGAGCATAAGCCCAAGAAGGATCTAACGTCTTTCAAATTTTGAAGTGTGGGAAACTCTGACACTGCCTGTAATTTCTTGGGGTCTGGATGAACCCCTTTGTCACTCACTACATGGCCTAGGTATGAGACCTCCCGTTGTGCAAAATGGCATTTGGCTAAGTGTAGGGTAAGCCCTGCCTCTCTGAGTATGCCCAGGAGATCACATAGGTCCTTAATGTGGGAATTAAGGTCTTCATGGAACAGAATGAGATCATCTAAGAAGCATAGTGCTCTTGAGGATTTCAGGCGGCGAATGAGGCTCATGGCTAGGCGTTGGAAGGTGGCGGGAGCCCCCTGCAATCCAAAGGGTAGCCTTAGGTATTCATAGCAGCCCTCATCCGTCACAAATGCAGACTTCGGTATGTCCCTAGGGTTGATGGGACACTGATAGTACCCTGACTTCAAATCTAGGGTTGTGAAAAATCTTGAATTCCCCATCCTATCCATATGTTCTTCAACTCTGGGTAGGGGGTAAAATTCAGGGGCCGTTATGGCATTCAGTTTTCTATAATCTACGCACATTCTCCAGCGTAGGCCAGAACCAGTTTTTTTTGGTACCAGTACCACAGGTGAACTCCAGGCACTGGTTGATTCTCTTATCACGCCCTGATCGAGTTGTTCCTGCACAAGTTGCTTAACTATTGGTTTTTGTGCATGTGCAATTCGATAGGGTCGTGCTCTTATTGGGGGGTGATCCCCAGTTTCAATTTGGTGCTGCACAAGATCTGTGCGCCCCAGTTTGTCAAACCCTTCAAAGCTAAATATATCTTCGTAGCTCAGAAGGGCTTCCTCTAACTGCGTTTGTTCTGAGGGAGTTAGATGGTTTAATTTATCCTTCAACTCACAACTCAGGGCAGTAGTTCGCTCAGTAGTGGCATTATTAAAGGTGGTTGTGGCTAAACATGTTGAATTTTCAAGTTCATTCTCATGTGGCCCATTTTCCACATTGCCTACTTTCTGAGTCTTTTCTAGGGTTATGGTGGCACTTTGCACGTCTAGCACAGCTCCCCTATCACTTAGGATATCACACCCCAAGAGCATCAGGGCCCCACCACTGAGATTGCATACGGCCGCTTCAACAAGGAAGGGTTCGCACCCTTCCAGAGCCAATTCAACAGTGGTTGCGCCTAGGGATTTTATTGGTTGTGCCCCCATACCCACGATAGAAATGTTGAGTGAATCTAGGACTCCCTCACACACTGATGCGTCCACCAATGTGATCTGGGATCCTGTATCCACTATAATTTTTCCCCAAGAGGATCCCACCCTTCCCATTACTGTAAAAAGGGGGGCTCCACCGAGGTTTACTTCTTGTCTCATTTCCAGTTCTTGTTTTTCCATTTCCATTCCATTGTCGTTTTCCCGTTTCCTAATATTCTGTTCAGAAGGTACAGTTATGTCCCTGCTGACCCTCCCCCCTGTTGGTCGTTTGGGGCCTGATTTGTAGCATCCCTCCCCTGATTAGGTGGTATAGGCTGCCCTGCTCTCGGGCCCCCATGGCGATATTCACACTGATTCGTCCAGTGGGTGCCTGATCCACACACATGACAGTAAACTGGGCGGTTCTGATAGCTGTTAGGCTTTTTCTTTGGTGAACCACCCTTCGCCCCCTCAGGTTTTGCTGGAGGTGGTGCTGTTGTTCGGGGTGATGCAGGAGGGTGTGCCGGTGTTGTTGTTAAGAGGGTTTGAGAAGTTTGGGCGTGGGTGCGTGCCTTTATTGCCTTCTCAATATCCCTTTGGGCAGTAGCAAAACTTATAGCCTGGGCTAGGGTGGCAGGTTCTCTAGCCATTGTGGGTCCCATGATCTCCACTGGGATGTTGTTGGTGAAGACCTCTTTCGCAAACCCATCAATTTGTTCTACTAAAGCAGGATTGTCCGGGTCTGTGACGACCTTCATCATACACTCCCTCACCCTGGCTCCAAATGCTTCCAAAGACTCCCCTTTCTCCATGCGGAGGCTGCTCAACTTTTGGTGGAGGCGAGCACGGGTTTGAGGTCCCTCAAACCTATTTCGCAGCTCCTCCTCAAATTGTTGCAAGGTGGTCAGATTGTCCATCCGCATTTGGAGCTCGAGGAGGGAGCGCGCACCACCCCTGAGCTGCATAAGGGCAAGTTTCACCCAAAACCACTCAGGTGCCCTATAGAGCATGCTCGCATCCCCAATACACCGGATAAAGTCGTCGAGCTTCTCTGACTTAGTTCCCCCGAACGTAGGCAACTTGGACCTTAGCTTCATCGCCAGCTCCGCTAGCTCAGGGTAATCAGAGATCTCCTGCGACCTACCTCGCGAGATAGGGTAACCTGAGGAAGCACTCATCCCTCTGGAATTGTGGAACGTCCCAAAATAGGTCGGAGGCCTATCAGTATGGGTTGGTGCCTGGTTCTGAGGGAGGTTTGAGGTTGCCCATGTAACCCTCCTTCCAGATTGTTGCGGAAAGGGGGTACTGGTGGGGAAGTGGGAGTTGACCGGTGAATGTCTGTCAGCTGGTAAATGAGTACTGGGGGGTAAGTGAGACTCCCTTCTAGTGAATTCACTTCCTCCTACTGGAGCCTCCTGAACTGCACCCCCAGTCATCTCCTCCTCCCACTTATCCAGCTTCTCACGCATTAGCCGCTGGTTGACAGACTGGCCCTCAACTGCATGTGACAGGAACTCTATCTGGTCGTTAAGAGTACCTATGCCCCATGACAGGTTTTCCAATATTGCGGCATTAGTAGTATTGGAGACATTTAACGCCTCCCTAATGCCTACTATTGCGGAGGCTAACTCCCCAACTTGACCCTCTAACGTTCTCAACGCTCTCACAACTTCCCCTGCGCCCACCCACACTACACCTTCCTCCCTTGGGGGCGGTGGAGGGGTAGATACTCGTGGGTGCAGTGAGTGAGCGGATGGTGGCCATTGGAAAGGTAGATATGAAGGGGCGTCCTGCCCGACGGTATTCGGTTGGCTGGACGGCTGTCTGTGCCCTTCACAGGGAAGAGGGGAGTGAATTGGAGTACCAAACTGCACCCCATTCTCTCTGTCGGGCTCTAGGTATTGTTGTTCCGTCAATGTCATTGACATATCCACCATGCCAGCATCACCTTGTACCTCAGGCACCCTTCGTCCAAAAAGGGCCCTAAACCTATCTTTAATGGTCCCACGTTCCATCTGGGCTAACTCCTTTAAACAACCACAGGGATTGCCCCTATAAAATTGATCCCACAAAAAGAAGGATTGATCCTTGACTATAGATGGGACTGAATTTGGGGTAGCCTCTTGTGGAGAATACACCTTATTCATAAAAAAAAAAAAATTGGATAGGGATGTGAGGGAGGTTGAGGAACACAAGAGAGGGTTGCAAAAAAAAAGAAGTGAATAGGTACTGTCCCGACTAGAAAAATAATGTAGGTTGAATTGGAAGTATGTGTGATGGTAAGTTCAGAGTTATTATACCCCCAATTCCAAATTGAACATGTACCTATGATTGAGGGAAATTCACTTAGGATCGAATAATAAGGAAAAACGGGAAGAGATTCTAAGGATAATATGGCTAAGGAAGGTTTAATAGCTAAATAAACCTTTGCCTAATAATGATGAAGAATGGAACGTTGTTGGAAATGAACGTGGGTGACCTACTTACGTTCCCCTCACGTGTGAAACTCAAATATAGTAATTAGGGACTAGTAATAAACTTAACTAGTATACTTACTTGTTGTATTTTAGAAGAATAGGTCCGTTAATTGCGACTGCGCCAGGCTGAGACGCTCTCGGTCCTAGTAGGTCTGGTGTTAAAGAACTCACACGGACGAGAGGGGAATCGGTTTTTTAGAACTGTATTCGTCGTCCAGAATTATAAGAGAGTGAGGTCTCTTGCCACTTACAGAAATTGGATTTTAACATTTTTCTGCACTCCTTGCACTTCATATAATTTTGGAAGGGGGACTGGCCTACTTTCGCGGTGTTCCCATCGGAGTTCGCGGTCGGGGTTGACAGCCGGTTATCAACCGCTATCAGCACCACCACCCTTCATCGTTGCCCCAGCTGAGGGCGCTGCGTGGACACTGGCGGGTGGTGGTTGAAGGCCCATGACAATACTATAACATGTGGTAGAAAAATGAAAAGTCTGCCAAGTGGGTGTGGCATATAGCTTCCTCGTATCCATAACCCGATTATATAGACGATCCGATGCATAGTAGTTAATCTCAAAACACCAATCTCTGAGTACCTTCCACTACCCTCATAGGGGACCATCTACACGCTAATCTGGACAATCTTAGAAAATTTCATCAAATTCGTATGAAAAATTAAGTGGGTAGATGTATGTGATTGGATCAAAAAAGTACATAGCCTCGGCAGGGATTCAAACCCGCGACCTCTGGGGGACAGTTTTACGCTCTACCATCTGAGCTACTGAGGCCCAGTAATGTCATGCATAGGATTTGAGCTTCTCACAGGAGACCATCCCTCTATGAAAAACTATTCTCTATGATTTTCATAGGGGACCATCTAAACACTACTCTGTAACATCCCTGAAAATTTCATTGAAATCGGATGGAAAATGTGGAAGTTACGGCTGTTACAAGGAATTCACGTTTGCGCATGCGCAGTGGCTACTCTCAGTCCAGGGGTGATGATCTTCATTGGGGACAATCTACAACCTAATCCGCATAATCCCTGAAAATTTCATCGAAATTGGGTAGAAAATTTGGAAATTATGGCCGTTACAAGGAAATTCACGTTTGCGCATGCGCAGTGGCTACTGTCAGTCCGGAGGTGATGATTTTCATAGGGAACCATCTAAACACTAATCTGTAACATCCCTGAAAATGTCATTGAAATCGGGAGGAATCGCCATCTCCCTCGGACCATTATGTCCAACTTTCAGTTTTACGGGGAGGAATCGCCTGTTGCCCACCTTGACGT
Source organism: Apolygus lucorum (assembly GCA_009739505.2). Classification (NCBI taxonomy): domain Eukaryota; kingdom Metazoa; phylum Arthropoda; class Insecta; order Hemiptera; family Miridae; genus Apolygus; species Apolygus lucorum. Next base: position 851,027 of record CM019181.2, on the reverse strand, counting down.
AGGTGGATTAATTTAACTTGATAATCCATTCTATTTACATCGAAAAGATGAACTTTTATTTGAGGTTTTTGGTGGGACCACCTGAGTAGTCTCACATATGAGTAGTCTTCATGTACGAGGGTCGTCTCAAAAGTAAAGTTCCCTATGCTATAAAAAATTCAAAAAAATTTTTTTTTCAAAAATTTTTATTGCTTTGTGTTTAGTAACATCATATCACTTTTCAACATAATTCCCAGCTCGATCGATGCACTTTTGGAACCGGGGGAGAAATTTATGTATGCCCTCCTTGAAAAACTGCGTGTCCAAACTAGAGGTCCAAGCACAGACGGCAGTCTTGAGCTCGTCGTCGGTTCGGAAGCTTTCCCCCCCCCCCCCCCCCCAAATGAGCTTTCAGATGTGGAAATAAGTGAAAGTCACTTGGTGCCAGATCAGGTGAATATGGTGGGTGGCCAAAAACTTCCCATCTGAATGAATTGAGAAGATCTTGAGTCTTTCGAGCCGAGTGGGGGCGAGCATTATCGTGGAACAAAAAAACTTGTTTCGTCAAAAGTCCTGGTCGTTTTCGCTTTATTGCGGATTTCAATTTTTTCAGAGTCTCACAGTAAGTGTCGGAAGTTATTGTGGTGCCCTTAGGCATATACTCAATCAGCAGGATCCCTTTAGCATCCCAGAAAACACTTGCCATGATTTTTCCAGCTGAGTGCACCATTTTCGCTTTTTTGACTGGACTTTCAGTTGTTTTTTTCCATGTCATGCTTTGGCGTTTGGTTTCTGGTGTCGAATGGTGCACCCATGTTTCATCTCCAGTCACTATACGGTCAAAAACATACTCACCTTCTTGCTCAAAAAATTCCAAAAAATTTTTTGCTCTCGGTGTTGTTCAGTCAAAAGTCGTGGCACCCATCTTGCACAAATTTTGTGGTAACCCTGGTCATCAATTATCCTCCCAACTGATGCTCGGCTTACCTCAATATGTGGAGGCAACAAAGCAATGATTTCATCAATCGTTACTCGCCGATCGTCTTCGAGAATTTGCGTGATGGCGTCAACAGTTGCGTCGTTTCCACGAGATGTTGAAGGCCGCCCACTCCGCTCTTCATCTTCCACGCTTGTTCGCCCTTCCAGGAACAATCTCCTCCATTTCCTCACATGTTGCACACTCATACAGTCCTCTCCATACACAGACACTAATTCTCGATGAATGTTTATCGCAGATTCATTTTTGGCCGTGAGAAAACGAATGACAGAACGTAACTCCAGTTTGGACACGGGGTTGAGAGGCATCTCCATGGTTACTAGCGTGTTACTGCCATAGGGTAGATCCAAACGGCTGGAAAAAAATTACGGGTTGCCACTACACCCCGACAAATATTCCCTCAAAATTTCCCGATTGTAGGACGATTTCCCTCCAAGTTAGAAAATAGGGAACCTTACTTTTGAGACAACCCTCGTACATTCGGAACCATCATTTTGTATCTATTCGTAGTTGCTAGGGAGAGCATCGATTGGATGCTAACTTAGAGGGTCTCAGTCGGTGGTCGTTTGTTCCTCGTTCCGGGTTAGTATTTCTGTCAAGAACCGGCACTCGAACTTTAAAAGTTGGACTTAAATTTGAAATTTTCTAGGGTTGTCAAAATGCATTAGTGCGCATCTGTCTAGGGAATTGAAAACTAAAAGATTGCCGCAGGAATCATAAAAATCGAACAATAATAATTATTGGCAATTATTACCAGCGAAATGTGGGAAAACACGTACTTAGGTTTTTCCTACATTTCGCCGGCAATTGTTCTTCAATTTTGATGATTCCAGCGGCAATCTTTCAGTTTTCAATTTTTAGGTACAACTTTTAACGTTTGAGTGCGGGTAATTGAGAGAAATGCAAACCCGGATAAAGGAACGAATGGCCACCGACTGAGACCCCCATAACATTGGTAATTTTACGCATCACAAACAGGATAGAATTTACTTCAGATTTTAGAACTATCAATGGTAACATTAACTTAGTCTGCCTCATTTTGCTTTCATCAAACAGATGAAGCATCTCCAAGGAATAATTATATGGAAATCAACGTAGTGGTACGCAGAGAGAGACTGTTTGACTATTTTATTGAAAATTGTGATACAATTAGGACCTTCAGGTCCTCTCTTACATTATATCACAAAGCATAAGAAACAAAATAAATCATATTAGTCAGACACAGTTAGACAATAAAATAATATAAAAGAGTGGTGCTCTGCATTAAATCGTTTAAATTAATAGTTTCAGGAGTGAAATACAATAAAAATATTCCTTTTGAAATTAGTACATCTTGTGACAAAAAGTAATAATTATATTAAGTTAGCGCATAGACAGAAAAAAAAGTAAGTAAAACTTGTCATTCATTATGTTGAATAAGATGAAATCAACTTAGCTTTATATTCTTTTTTAAACCAATCAACAGATTTTTGAACATCAAAGAGATCAGGATTATCATTGTATACCCTTATTGCTTGTAGATGGAAAGATCGACCATAAGTCTCCGTATTATGCAATGGCACTTGTAGCAAGTGAATCGCATTCCGAGTAGGAAAAGAATGAATGCTTGACATGGTGACAAAATTAGATCGCAAGTACTCAGGATTTCAATATCTTAAATAACATTACTCCGATTCTAAATATCCTCCATTCGCCAATCTTCAACCATTCCGCTTGTCTATAATAAGGAGTCACATGTTCGTAAATAGGGAAGTTAAAGATAAATCGCATACAAGCGTTCTGAGCACGCTGTAATTTCTGCGTGCTCACACCAGAAATATCACAATAAGCTATTGCAGCATAATCTATGATAGGGAATAATAATGACTGAACTAGGTGCTTTTTTACTTCTTGAGGCAAATGATAAGCCAATCGCCTGAATTGATACAGGCCTTTATAGATTTTATTACAAACACCAGAGAGAGAGAGATAAACTTGTTTATTTACCAAAATATACGTGGAAGTAAAAAATGATGTGGTTAACGGTGCATTTCAGTCTTTTGCTTTGAATGTAGCTGTAGTTTGCTCTGAGGTATAGATGACAGACGACCAAACTCGTCAAGATTGGTAGTTAGGGATGGCACGATGCTCAGAAGTATCGATACTCCTTTCGATACGGTATTGCTCAGGAAGTATCGATACGATACTTAGTAAGTATACTAAGTAAGTGATACTTAAGTATCAAGTTTCGCGTCCTTAGCTACCAGTATTCTAATTTCCCAATGAAGGCACCCACAACTCCATATTACTTCGAATTGAGTATGAAGCGTTAATTTCTTCAAAATAAATTTGATTGTGAAGTTTTTTTGTTGTGATTGTGAATTTGATTGTTCATGTATACAGAAAAAAAAAATAAACCGCTGTGCAATAATTTGCAGCGTATTTGACATCGGATTCAAATTTTTTGCACTTGAAAGCGTTCCAGCACCAGCGGGAAGGTTTTCCCGCTTGAATCCGAAAATCCCGTTTCTTGAAAGACCAACATTTTTGGAATCGTTTCTGGGAGTTTTAATTTGTTTACTTCAATAGAGATTCGCTAAAGGGAAAGAAATTTCCTGCTACTTCTCCATTGTGCTAAGTGTTGTGATCAGCAACCTTTTCTCATTTCTGTCCATCCGCTTCCTTGGCTCAAGTGGTAGGAGCTTCAATTCAGAAGTTAATTTTTGATGATTCAACATAAGATTCAAATTCAAAGCGATTTATTTGTACAGGGATTCCGTGCCAACGATACAGGGCGAGAAGTCCGTCAGTAGAGCGCAAATACTGAAAAAAGCCGGCGACTACATCCTGTACATGAAGAGAAGGAATTTGTCTCACCAACAAGACATCGACGATTTGAAAAGGCAAAACACGATCCTCGAACAACAAATCAAGTCTATCGAGAAAAGTCTGAACTTGGGGCAGAGAGACATGTACTCCAACAGCGACTCCTCAGACCTCGAAGAAGACTTCAGCGTCTAAAATGAGTCCGTGAAGATTTTTTTTCACCAATTTTGTACATAATTGTATAAAAATCTTATGAATGTCGGGTAACGTGAATTAAGTGTATGGTAGGAGTGATGGGTGAGGTGGATGTGTGGAGGGCTATTCGAACGAAATAACGTCAAGTCGATATTGAACTACATTTAAGGACGGACTTCCCTCCAAGGCCTTCCTGTGCTAAATGCATTTCTTACAAGAATAGTGCTGTTAAGGGGGGTCTCAGTCGATTGCCGTTCGTTCCTCGTTCTGCGTCAGTATTACGCTAAATTGCAGGCGCTCAAACTTTAAAAGTTGTAGGTACCTAAATTTGAAATTTTCAAGGATTTTCAAAATTCATTATTGCATCTGCCTAGGGAATTGAAGAACTAAAAGATTGCCGCTGGAATCATCAAAATCGAACAATAATTGCCAGAGAAAAATGGGAAAAACATAACTGAATAAACGGTTTTCCCATTTTTCTCTGGCAATTATTGTTCGGTCTTGATGATTCTAGCAGCAATCTTTTTGTTCTTCAATTCCCTAGGTAGATGCAATAATGAATTTCGAAAATCCTTGAAAATTTCAAATTTAGGTACAACTTTTCAAGTTTGAGCGCCTGCAGTTGAGCGAAATACTGACGCGGAACGAGGAACGAACGGCGACCGACTGTTCAGATTCGGATGATTCGTCTATTGGTGATTGTGCAGCACCAATGTCCTGACTTCTAAATATCTTCAATGTCAATGCCGATAAATTCTTCTCTTTTTCCCTCCACAGCGCGGAAGCTCACATTTAAATTATTTGATTGTCCGTCTTTTGCCTTCCCGAGTGGTTTCCATTGCTGGGGATGTGACTGTTGGGACGGGAATGGAGCCTCGGCCGAGGATCGCCATTCTCACCAGGACTTCCAAACTTGGCGGCGGACTCCTGAGGAGGTTTCGCTTGAGCCTCTCATGAGTGGATTCTGCCACGGAAGGCGTATTATTGTTTTCAAAAACATCAGGTATAGAAGTTTGGCCCAACTGCAGCCAGATAACCCCTCCACCCCGACTAATGGAAAAAATCCAAGATAATTACAACCCCCCAAAATCATCTTTTTTCTTCTGTATTTTGCGTTTTGAGTATTTGAACCAAACGCTTTAATACTTGAGGTCTTTTAGTGACTCCAAAACGGTTAGCAGCACAGGAGCTCCTCGGAGGGAAATTAACCTTACAGAAGAACAGTCGAATACTCCCGCTTCATTTCTAGGCGGTATTTCGCTGAGTAGTCTTATCACACATCATTTCCAGCGCCTTCTACATAATAGGGTACTTTTGTTCTTCCTATTAGTGTTTCTCTCCATTTCACAAATCCTGCTGATTTCCACTATGTGACCAATCAGATTTTCCCATTTCTAAACACAACTCTTCGTTGACTACCACGCATGCTTTTTGTTACCGAAAAAAGTGGAAATATTAGAATTAGTGCACGCTCTAGCCGCTCGTACTCAAATTTGCGGGTAGAGAAACATGAGAAGAACAAAAGTACTCTGACGTTAAGCAAGTTGTAATCTATGTGTTCTTCTACGAACATGTTTTTAATGTAGGCTACTAAATTTACTCTTAATATTACCACCTTTTTCATCAATGAGGTCTGCGCATGAGTAATAAATATAAGAAAAAAATCCTAGTTGAGCTGCAATAACTTAGAAAAAAAACTGGAGAGGTTTAATGTACTTTGAATTGAAATTTAGGCGATTAGGTTCATGAGAGTCTAGCCCCCAGCAATCCTTGTCGGGTTTCAGCGCTACCTCCCGCCACTTCAACGAACTACCATTCCTGATCACCATGACGACCATTCTAAAGATTGTTGTCTTGTATCTTCTTTGTTTCCGATATTTCTATAACATGAACCAGTGACGATTATGGAGATCTGCTTTGAAATTGAATGAATTTTGGCTCGTTTCGACACTTGGCATCATTTTCAGGTCCATAACTCTCAGAGAGAAACAATAAGAGGAACGAAAACGATTACTACACAACAATCTTTGGAATGGTAGTCATAGTAATCAGGAATGGTAGTTCACTGAAATGGCGGGAGGTAGCGCTGAAACCCGACAAGGATTGCTGGGGGCTAGACTCTCATATTAGGTTCAACGTCACAACAATACACTCTCTTGCGCTCAGAGGTGTTATAGGTATCAAAACTTGAGAAATTCGAAAAATATGATTAATTGTCACTTTTTCAATTTCCATAACAGGAAAATCAGTTTTACCACTGCTGCCTTGTGGACGTTTTATTAAACTGCATGGATGGACTTGGAGGAGCAGTTTGGCCACTTTGGTGTGCTCCAACCAACCGACAAGGCTGGTTTTGTCCACTTTTTTCAAAAAGCTGAAGATTCTTTTTATTCAAATATACCAAATATAGAGAGCAGAGTAAGATATGAAATAATTTCGTGATCTCTCAATAACAATTTATATGAACTTCATGCGCAGACCCCATTCGTGCTGCCAAATGAAGTTGAAAGCTCGAGGAATGTATTGAAGGATCCTGGATGAGCTGGAAGCATCAGTTTGGCAGCCCATTTCTTTTCGAAAATGAGGAGCTTCGAGGTTTCCTTGTCAGACCTCCAAGTTTTCTCAGTGATGCATCGTGTGGTTCATTTTCCAGGGAGCGAGTTCCCCTTGTGAAATTATTCATAGGTCCCATCTAGTACCTAATAAGGCAGCCCTGGTTAGAGCGGCAGTTTCAATTTACTTCGGAATCTCAACCTGATTTGAACGTCAGGTCATGATTATCTGAGCATGAGTTTTTCTTCAAGGTCGAGAGCTTCCCGCTCGTAACCGATAGCTGTTATCTTGGACCTGCTCTGTGATAACAGCAGAGTCTACTGAGAGCACTTCAGTCAGAACTCATTCAGCTCATTATTTCCACCAATGTTATTTTTCCTACAGTATTCTTTTACGCCGTCGTCCACGATAGACATTTTAAACACTAAATTGATTTAGATATGCTAAATGAGTTACAAAGTTTATTCAGAATGCGCTCACTAAAAAATATCACTTTTTTTTACACGTTATTAATTTAAAATGTCATGAATGCAAAAATAAACTAGGTATTCGATTTATTGTGGTGTTTATCTGCCCTGCCCACTAGGGTGCCCGCTATTTTGAGAAGGGTGGAATTTTGATGACGTCCACCCAAAATTTTGTATAAAATGTCAAAAAACGCTGCAAGATATTATTTATAATAGGATATATAAAATATAAATATTTATTTTATTATTTTTCTTTATAGATCACTCGTCAGCAAAGAACATGGCTTTGCCATTGTCAACTCCTACCAACATCAAGAAAAACATCGTTCGTATTTCGGTCAGCTAAAATTTGAATGGAGATTAGGCCTCTTTTGCTATTCACACTCTTGTTTCTGATTTATCGTAAGTCATCAATTATTGATGGTATTGTACATAAATATTTACATCACAGCATTGTATCAGCACTTTCAGCACTCAGCAGTCATGTCCATCTGGCTGCTTGGTATCAGGGTCCGAGATCCGACCTCGGACATTGGGGTGAGGGACAAGGTTGAATCACCTTATCCCACAAATGATAGAGGGAGGATTGTGCCTCTTCTGGCTATGCCATCAGTCGACGCTTCTCCTCCCCATGGAGTTCGAGTTCAGCTCCAAGTCCCACGGGGACCATTTGCTCGAGCCGTGGCACGCCGTCGTGTGGCCATAGCCCTGAATTTAGACCAGATGAATGATCCTCCTGTTAGGACTCCGGTGGTCACCCACTCCAGGATGAACAGTGGGTAACCAGCCCGAATCAGATCCTTGGCTGACTTGCCACGCCATATCCCTCTCCAGGTGATGGTTGCTCCAATCACCTTTATTTGGTTTCGCTGAATGTTTGCAAGTGCTGCTGCAGCATCTAGTAATGCGTCAACTTCATATTTTTGAATTTTGGAAGCATTGATATCTGCGAGTGATCTCTGGCCGGAGCCAGAGACCACTGAGACATCAATAATGAAGGACGATAACCTCGCTGTTCCAGGTTAAAGTGTGGCTCTAGCCATACTGGCCATCCTTTACGGCGAGCGTAGGCTTCCAGTAGGTTCAGGGCAGAATTGTGACGGGCACACCTGGTTCTTACCACGGCTGGGCAAATCTGGAGCACATACGAGGCTGTTTCGGGTGTTTGACATCCCATTCAGCATAGATGGCTGCTGCCGGTACGCCTGCCTCTTGTCCTCCTCACTCCTGTTGGTATGAATTCCATCAAAATCAGTCGATGCTAAGTGAGGAAAGTGCCGCGTACGGCGGACAGACGGCCAAATTTTGGTTTATTATTTTCAATAATGAACCTTTGGAATCGACTAAGAAAAAAATTTTAAACACCTCCTCAAAATTTGTTGGTTTACGGTTCAAGGTACGAAGAATCCAAAAATCGAATTAAAATTTGGCCGTCCGTACGCCGTACGCGGCACTTTCCTCACTTAGCATTGACCGATTTTGATGAAATTTGGTATGTAGGCTCCATTTGGGGTCTAGTTGTGCCTGAAGATTTTAGTTGATGTAGGTTGACATTTTGAAAACGCCCTAGTTTTAAAAAAATCGATGTAAAGGTTTTTTTCATCAATTTAAGATAGTATTGAATTTTTAGAGCTCTGTAGGACAAACGTTCGGTCCCTACAAGAATTTAAGAGTTGGACTTACGATAAATCAGAAACACGAGTGTGAATCGCAAACGAGGCCTAATCTCCATTCAAATTTTAGCTGACCGAAATGAGATCGATGTTTTGGTTTATTATTTTCAGTAATGAACTATTAAAATCGAGCAATAAAAAAATTGTTGACCCCCTCAAATTTTGATGTCGTACGTTTTAAGGTACGTAGATTCCGAAAATCGAATAAACTCCGCCCTTGGGGCTTCTCGCCCTTGGTTACTGCAAATAATAATCATATCAAATCAATCCAGGAGTCCCACTAGAGAGTGTTCTTGGTCCTCTTTTGTATGTACTTTATACCAGTGAGTCCTGGTGGACTTAATGTAGGTTTACACGCTCAAGCCATTTGCTCAAACCGGCTTGCACAAGCCAGTTTGCGCAAACTGCACTAAACAACGTGGTCGTGTTCACACGTTTAGTTGTGCTTGTACGAAGGTGTGGCCTTTTCAGTGGACTTGTGGCTATTTTGTTTGTTCTTTAAAAAAAAAAATCAAAACCCCTAATTTCGAAATAAATTTTAATCTAGGTGAGGAGGAACTCATCCTATGTGCGACGGCGGCTTGCCTGATAAGAAAAAAGTTGCCTCAAAAATGGGTCGAAAATGGAGCATAGTTGCTCAGGAAGGATAAACTTTCCCATGAAAAATTTGATCGTGGAACTGATAGGGGAGCCCAACGTTTTTCCTAAACTATGAACTGATACGGTAATGAGTCGAGCGTTAACCCCCCATGAAAGGTTGTCAGCAACACTATAGAATTACTCAAACTCTCTTGAGATCCATTTATTGAATAATCTAATTAACTTGACACGTAGACAATCTAAACTGTTACCATAGTAACACATCAACTCAAACTAACATCGTTCAGATGATAATGTAGTAACCCTACATCTTTTCCCCCCTTCTCCTTGATCAGTCAGCTCTTCTTAACTGGTCCGCGTGTTTACGTTCTTCTCGTCCATCCACAAGTACATGATATGACAAATCTCCTGTCCGACGGGTGATGCATCCTCTGGAGTACCCAGCTGTGGTCTTATTGAGAACCCATACCTCTTGTCCCTCCTCGAACTCTCGAAACCTCTTCCCTTGATCGCGATTTTTCTTCTGGGTCATGAGAGATTCCTCAACGTTACGACCAACTGACGGCTTCAGGAGGTCGAATGGTGTCCTCATCCGGTGTCGAAGAAGAAACTCTGACGGCGATCGCTTGGTGGTGCTATGAGGTGTCACACGATATGATACTAAAAAGTTCCTGACTCTCTCTTGAATCGACCCACCTCCTGGTTTTGATGCTTTAACTCGGCTCTTGAATGTCCGAACCGCCCTTTCCGCAAGGCCATTCGATCGGGGATGGTATGGTGTTATCCTTACATGCGTTATCAACGTTTCCCTGCAAAACGATCGAAACTCCTCTGACACAAACTGTGGACCGTTGTCCGACACTATAGAACTTGGAACGCCAAACCATGAGAAAATTTCCTGCAGAGCATTGATCGTTGTCTTTGTAGTAGCCCTCTTCAATGGCACCACCTCCAGCCATTTGGTCGTAGCATCGACGACCACTAGCCAATAGAAGTTCTCAAAAGGTCCGGCATAATCTACATGAAGCCGTGTCCATGGTACATCAGGGATATTCCAAGAGTATATGGGAGCCTCCTCAGGTTTTTGCCGCCCTTCCTGACAAGGATTACATCCTTTTACGAACCTTTCGATCGCTGAGTCAACCTGAGGCCACCATACGTGCATTCTAGCCATGTCTCGCATTGCTCTAACTCCTGGATGTCCTAAATGCAGCATCTCAAGAAATCGACCTTGTATCTTCTTTGGAGCCACTATCCTTCCATTCCATAGCAGAATTTCCTCCTCGCATGAGAGCTCTTCCCTCTTCTCAAAGTACGGAAGCCATGTGTTTTCCAGGTCCTTCTTATCTGGCCAACCCCTTTCTATATACAGTTTTACCTTTTGCAGCTCTGCGTCAGCCTTGATCGCCTCCTTCAATTCTCTCTTTGTCACTGGGCACCCTTGGAGCCTCATATGCAACAGATGGGTCCCATACAGCTTTCCACTTCTTTCCAAACCAGAAGCCTCCCCGACGTCTACAGGAAGTCTTGACAAGGTATCAGCCACACAATTGTCCTTTCCTTGGATGTGTTCGACTTTGAAGTCATAACTCCTCAGGATTAGTGCCCACCGAACAAGTCTATTTGCAGCAATTTTAGGAATTTCCTTTCCCTCCGACAAAATTCTCATCAGTGGCTTATGATCTGTTCTCAAAATAAAATCCCGACCCCGCAGATACTGATCGAACTTTTTGACTGCAAAAACCAGAGCCAGTGCCTCTCGATCTATCGCTGAATATCTCGCTTCTGTTTCTGACAGAACTCTTGACGCATAAGCCACTGGTTTTTCTTCGCCCCCTGGCAAGCGATGCCACAAGACTGCCCCCAACCCCTTTGCACTAGCATCAGCTGTCACTCCCAGCGGCTGACCCCATGCTGTAACATTGACTGATCAGAAATGGCACATACCTGCATGGATTTACGACTCATTTGCATGCACGATCGTCTCACTTCCTATTTCGCTTGACACCACTTATTATTCATTTTCACAATGCATTATTTCACTAAAGTACTATTGTTTGCTTCTTCTCTCTCTTATCTCTCCCCTGAACGCGGGACTCTTGTTATCAGTCATAAGTAGGAATGCCAACCAGTGCGAAATACACGTAACTTTAGGGGGCAAACCTCGTGGAAGTCAGCTGTTCAAATAGAACATGGAACATGGCCTTCTTGAAATTCAAATTAATGTTCGGTTTAGGTGCTCTATCATGTTGCACACATGTACTCAGTATTGTAGGAGAATTTGTGAGGAATTATCATACTACTCGTAGCGTTGTACATCCTCCGTTTTCTTTTATATTACTCTTAATATCTTCGCAACTCGTGATCTTCCATGATGACATCACGTCTGTTCCACTTCACACCGGCATCTCAACAACTGAGGCACCCTTCCATGGCGTTCAGGGCTACCAACTTCCTACATTCTTCGGTGGATCTACCGTTTTTCTCACCGGTCTTCCATGATCCATGCTCTTGGTGGTGGGAGGCCATTACAGTTCCTTTTTAACGAAAAAGTGAGAGCCTCTCTTAAAACGAAAAACGAAAATTGTGATCACGATTAACTGAACAAGTTTGCCTCTCGTTTTCTCCTGCCATTTGAATACTGTGAGACCGGTTTTATACACAGGAACCTCGAATCCCGCCTTTCCAGGACATTTTTCAAGGGTTGAAGAGTGTTGCAACATTTCACATCTTCACACTCCCTCTTTTGCCAGACCACACGAACCTTCTGGATCTCTGGAGTGGAATTTTGGGACAAGGATACCTACCAACACGGCCTCAGCATCACGGTACCATACATAATTAGCATACATATTTTCATTCCATGGCCATAGGAGTTGTAGGTAGGTAGGGAGTCTAGGTGCTCATGCCTTCTATTTTCATTATACCAATCTTGAAAACTAAACACTCTAGCTTTCTCATTTCACTTGCCTTTTCTTCATTGTCTTTATTTCAGCCATACAAGGCTGTGGTCCTTCGAGTATTACTTCCAATAGGTAGGTACCTATTTGCTAGGTGGTTTGTTGCAACTTGCTACCACCCTTGTAGGCCTTACTCTATTACTCAAAATAATTAAATTTGAAATTAGAATAATTGGTTTCTGCACATAGTGCTACCCCATTCTATTTCACCCATTGGTCCGACACGAGCCGGATTATTGAACTGTTACCTACTTTCTTGTTGATCTCTATAGATTATATATTTTCTTACTTATTTATTCATTCTACTTTATACTATTTTGTATAACTTTTTCTCAACATATACAATTTGTATAATATTTTCTCTGTAGTTGGGCATCTCTTTACTCACATTGGTGAGTATTGCTGATAAGTCAGCGTGTTCATTTCTTCTTTTTTCTGTGTGCTTTTTGTCTCTCGCTTTCATCTTTCTTGGGCTCTCAACCATTTTTCCAAATGTCTCCTCCTTCTTCTGATAGTGGTGTCAGGCAACTAGCGAAGTTGAAACGTAGCATAAATGTGCTTATTGGTGACCTTGAACGTATTTCCAAGAAAGGTGCTTCTGCTCTTCAAAATGCAGCAGACAAACCATTGTTCATGGGAATGTTCACCACAGTGGATACTACGCTTCAACGCCTCAGAGAAGAGTGGGATAAGGCAATTGATGTGGCTGAGGTGTATAGCATCGATCCTCCTTTTCCAACACAGGCTGATGATGCCCTGCTCACCACAGCTCTGAATCATTATGATCTGTGTCAGAGTTATCATTTGCAACTCATGCCTCAACCTCAAGCCCAGCTGTTGGATGTATCAATGAATTCATCTAGTATGCTTCAGCCTGCACCTAAGGCTAGAACCATCTTACCCAAAATTCAAATCAAACGGTTTTCAGGTGATTGGGCAGAATGGCCCACATTTAAACAACTTTTTTGCTCACTCATCAAAGAAGAGCAAACACTCAGCAATGGTGAACGCTTCCAGTACCTTGTTTCATACCTGGAAGGACCTGCTCTAGGTTCCATAAAACACATCCCTGTGACCGGTGTCAATTTTGATCAGGCATGGAACGCACTAGTTCGTGTCTATGACGATAAACGTAAGTTGGCTTCCTCTTACTTGGAGCGACTTCTTACATTCAAGATTCCTCCAGGCAGACCAACTGCTGATTCCTTGCAGCTGTATCTCTCACAGGTTTCAGAAAGCATTTCTTCCTTGAAGAACATGAGAATCGGAGATTTGGAGGATTACTTACTATGCGAGTTGGCTCTTCGTGTACTTGACTCAAAAACACGCCAAGCCTTTGAGTTGGCGAATGTTGGTACTTCTTTCCCGAAATTCGATACTCTGAAGGAGTTTGTACAGTCACGCTATCATGTGTTGAGAATCACGGATAACACAAATCCTAAGTCTCATGGTGATAAACCTAGTAACCCAACCAGAGCCCAGCCCACTCCCAATAAATTCAACAAGAAGGGACAGGCCTTGTTGGCTCACAATGCTAAGCAGGATCTGGGGAAGAACAAAGCCAAGCCACGGGATTCAACCACTTCATGCTTTTTGTGCAGTGAACGCCACTTCATTTCTTCTTGTCCTCAGTACCTTGCAATGGATCCACCCAACCGTCTCAATGCCTTGAAGCAGTTTCAAGGTTGCAGAAACTGTCTGCACCCAGCTCATCGCACAAGGGATTGTTCTTCAACTTTTGTCTGTCGTGAATGTGATGGTAAACATCATACTACACTTCACCTGACGCCTAAGGATCGAGCACCAACTCCTGGTACTTCTGAAAGCTCAGACTCTTCCAAAAAGCCAGGCTTTTCTGGGACAAGCGTCTCTCCCGAAGTGGCTGGTGTGCTTTTGGGAACTGTGGTCGCACAAATCCCTGATGCTCAGGGTAGACTACACAGCTTCAGAGGCTTACTGGATGCTGGATCCCAATACACAATGATTACCACAAAATGTGCAGCAAAACTTAATATGGTTTGTAAACCTTACCAGGGTGCCATAGCTGGAGTGAATAATTCACCACTCCACAATATCAAAGGGAAAGTCCCTCTTTCATTCAACCTCAGCAAACAGCATGACACGTTGAAGACAGAGGCCATTGTAGTTCCCACCATTACACCTCCTCTACCTCAGACATCACTACATTCAAGCATGTGGGATGATTATCGTTCATACCAGCTTAGTGACCCAGGCTTTACTGAGCCTGGTCCGATATCTTTCCTGATAGGTGCCGACCTTTATCCAGAGGTGGTCACAGGTGCACCACTTGTTATCTACGAAGATGGGCCACGCCTCATTGAGACAATCTTTGGATTCACGGTGGTTGGAAGAGTTTATGGTGAGAATTGCCATTCGCATGCGATTTCACTACTAGCGTACAACAATACTGATGCACTCATCGAAAAGTTTTGGTTGCTAGAAGAACCCTCTCAGTCGCCAGCCCTCTCACCTGAGGATGATCGCTGTGAACAGCATTTTCTCAGTACCTATTCCCGCACTACAGAGGGTAGGTATGTGGTTTCACTTCCTTTCAAGTCAGATGAACCCAACTTGGTGCCCAATGTCAATCAGGCACTTACGCGTCTGTACTCGCTTGAAGCTAAACTTTCTAAAGATCCTCAGTTACGCGAGGACTACATCAAGTTTATGAGTGAGTACGAAGAATTGGGACACATGAGTGCAACAACTGCTCCAGCCAAATATGTTATCCCTCATCATCCTGTATACCGCATCAATGGAGATGAGAGGAAGATTCGTGTGGTTTTTGACGCCAGTTGTCGGTCCATAGGTGGTTCCCTGAACGACCACCTGCTTACAGGACCAAAACTACAGGCAGACATATGCAACATTGTACTGAACTTCAGACGATATCGTTATGTATTCACATGCGATATCGTGAAAATGTTTCGCCAAATTGATGTTAAATCTGATGAACGATGCTACCAACAAATCGCTTGGCGAGATGATCCAAGTAAACCTGTAACATTCTACCAATTGAATACTGTAACGTATGGAACTCGCAGCGCGCCTTACCTTGCTCAACGGGTTATTCATCAGCTCGCACACGACGAGGGTCTTTCCTATCCTAACGCTGCTCACGCCTTGCTCAACAATGTTTATGTCGATGATATAGCTGTGGGAAGGGATTCGGAGCAGGAGCTCTTTGAATTGAAGAGTGAACTTGTGGAGATCTTGAGAAGAGGGTGCATGCACCTTAGCAAGTGGGCCTCTAACCTTCCTTCGCTGCTCCAAGGGGTTGCTTCCCCATCATCTTCAGTGGACCTTTGTGCCGAAGAGTTAGCTCCTACAAAGATTTTAGGAATGAAATGGTGTCCCACTTCTGACACTCTTTCCTATGAAGTTTCAGATCCCACCCCAGGCTTCACCAAAAGGATTATACTATCAACCATTGCACGTCTTTACGACCCACTAGGCTACCTAGCTCCAGTGGTTTTCTATGCTAAGTGCTGCATGCAGGAGACTTGGAAATCCAACCTGGGTTGGGATGAGGAGGTTCCAGCTGATATCAAGAATCTCTGGGAGCAGTATACCTCTGAACTTCATGTCCTCTCAAAAATATCCATACCTCGCTGTCTGCCTAAGACAGACACAACATACCAACTGCTTTGTTTTTCAGATGCCTCTGAGAGAGGCTATTGTGCGGTAGCTTATTTGCGCGCATCACAGGGCTCTAGTGTCACGCTGACATTGCTGAAGGCAAAGACTCGCCTTGCGCCTTTGAAGATGGTGACCATTCCTCGTCTAGAGCTTTGCGGAGCATTGCTCCTTGCCGAACTTCTGAAATCTATTGAACCACTGAAAGATGAACTCGGCATCACAGAAGTTTTTTGTTTCACGGATTCTATGATTGTCCTTGCATGGCTCAGATCAATGCCTCACCTCTTGCAAACATTTGTGGCAAACAGGGTGCAACAGATTCTTCAATCCACACAGGTAGAACAATGGCACCACATCAAGGGAGTGCAAAACCCTGCAGATGTGGGATCCAGAGGCGCTCTACCCTCAGCAATCCAGAACCATCCACTATGGTGGACTGGTCCAACTTGGGCATGCAAGCCCATTGAGCAGTGGCCACAATCAAATGACACGCTAAGTATTGAAGTGCCCGAACTCCGTACAACTAGGCTCGCCTTGATATCTGTCAATAACTGTCAGGGTTTCATAAAATATTGTGAACGTCATTCTTCCTGGTTGCGATTAGTTAGAGTCATTGCATACATCAAGCGCTTCATTGCTAATTCTCGTGTGTTGAAGAAGTTCAAGAGTAGCCGTGCTTCTGGATCACTGTCATCGGGGGAAATTACAGCTGCCAATCACCATTGCATTCAACTGGTTCAGCACGCTTATTTCCCAAATGTTTTCACTTCTTCCTCAAATGATTCACTGCCTCTGGAGCTTCGGCGCTTGGCAGTGTTCGTGGATTCACATGGATTGATAAGAGTGGGAGGCCGCCTCAGCAAGGCACCCATTCCTATGGACCAAAAACATCCCTTGCTGCTACCAGCAAAGTGTCACTTCTCACTGCTGATCGTACGACATTTACACAAAGCCAATCATCATGCTGGCCCTAGCACACTTCTTGCAGCGCTTCGTTTGAATTACTGGATGCCAAGGGCCCGAAATCTTGTGAGGCTAGTGAAACATTGCTGCACAGTTTGTACTCGTTTTTCAAAACGTCCAATAACGCCATTCATGGGAGACTTACCACATACTCGCTTTGCAGGTGTCAGGCCTTTCCTGATATCAGGTGTGGATTTTGCTGGTCCTTTTCTTTGTAGAGAGACAGCACGCCGCAAGGCATTCACTCATAAATGTTATCTGAGCATCTTTGTATGCATGTCCTCACGTGCATACCATTTAGAACTTGTCACCTCACTAACAGTTGAAAGCTTTCTCGACGCTCTCGCCAGGTTTACTGCAAGAAGAGGAGTTCCCAATCGTATGATGTCTGACTGCGGTACCAATTTCGTGGGAACAGCAAACTACTTGCGCGACCTGGAAGATTGGATAACGAGCCAAGAAACGCAAGCATCTATTGCTGGATCAACCTCCCATCTTGGCATCCAATGGAGTTTCAACCCG
The DNA here is from genome assembly GCA_009739505.2 of Apolygus lucorum. Classification (NCBI taxonomy): domain Eukaryota; kingdom Metazoa; phylum Arthropoda; class Insecta; order Hemiptera; family Miridae; genus Apolygus; species Apolygus lucorum. The sequence continues at coordinate 833,653 of CM019181.2, read as the reverse complement.
CCATCTGCTCCACACTTCGGAGGTGGATGGGAAGTTGGAGTTAGGTCTGTTAAGAGTCTTCTCTACAAAACAATGGGCAACCAAGCATACACCCAAGATGAATTGTCCACTATGTTCGTCAAAATAGAAGGAATCTTGAATTCTCGCCCTCTCCAACCTGTCTCAGATGACCCACATGATCCTGAAACTCTCACCCCAGGACACTTCATCATTGGCCAACCCTTGAATGCGCTACCTGAGCCTGACTTCTCTGATGTTCCGGCAAACCGCCTGAACCGCTGGCAGCTGATTCGTGAGAGGGTTCAGCACTTTTGGTCGAGATGGCGTCTCGAATATCTGAGCACCCTACAGACACGAAACAAATGGTTAAGTCGTCCGAGTAACCTGAGGATTGGGGACCTCGTGCTCATCACTGATATGAACGCTCCGCCATCCTGCTGGCCTATGGGAAGAGTTCTCGATGTCCATCCAGGGCAGGATGGGGTTGTCCGCGTTGTGACGCTGAAGACCCAGAAAGGAACACTTAAGCGGCCTTCAGTGAAGCTCATCCCTCTACCCACCAATGAGGAAACCTGCTGTCCAGAGTCGTAAATGGGGGGAGTATGATCAGAAATGGCACATACCTGCATGGATTTACGACTCATTTGCATGCACGATCGTCTCACTTCCTATTTTGCATGACACCACTTATTATTCATTTTCACAATGCATTATTTCACTAAAGTACTATTGTTTGCTTCTCTCTCTTATCTCTCCCCTGAACGCGGGACTCTTGTTATCAGTCATAAGTAGGAATGCCAACCAGTGCGAAATACACGTAACTTTAGGGGGCAAACCTCGTGGAAGTCAGCTGTTCAAATAGAACATGGAACATGGCCTTCTTGAAATTCAAATTAATGTTCGGTTTAGGTGCTCTATCATGTTGCACACACGTACTCAGTATTGTAGGAGAATTTGTGAGGAATTATCATACTACTCGTAGCGTTGTACATCCTCCGTTTTCTTTTATATTACTCTTAATATCTTCGCAACTCGTGATCTTCCATGATGACATCACGTCTGTTCCACTTCACACCGGCATCTCACCAACTGAGGCACCCTTCCATGGCGTTCAGGGCTACCAACTTCCTACATTCTTCGGTGGATCTACCGTTTTTCTCACCGGTCTTCCATGATCCATGCTCTTGGTGGTGGGAGGCCATTACAGTTCCTTTTTAACGAAAAAGTGAGAGCCTCTCTTAAAACGAAAAACGAAAATTGTGATCACGATTAACTGAACAAGTTTGCCTCTCGTTTCTCCTGCCATTTGAATACTGTGAGACCGGTTTTATACACAGGAACCTCGAATCCCGCCTTTCCAGGACATTTTTCAAGGGTTGAAGAGTGTTGCAACATTTCACATCTTCACACTCCCTCTTTTGCCAGACCACACGAACCTTCTGGATCTCTGGAGTGGAATTTTGGGACAAGGATACCTACCAACACGGCCTCAGCATCACGGTACCATACATAATTAGCATACATATTTTCATTCCATGGCCATAGGAGTTGTAGGTAGGTAGGGAGTCTAGGTGCTCATGCCTTCTATTTTCATTATACCAATCTTGAAAACTAAACACTCTAGCTTTCTCATTTCACTTGCCTTTTCTTCATTGTCTTTATTTCAGCCATACAAGGCTGTGGTCCTTCGAGTATTACTTCCAATAGGTAGGTACCTATTTGCTAGGTGGTTTGTTGCAACTTGCTACCACCCTTGTAGGCCTTACTCTATTACTCAAAATAATTAAATTTGAAATTAGAATAATTGGTTTCTGCACATAGTGCTACCCCATTCTATTTCACCCATTGACTCTTGCTTTTCCCAGAGTGCTGATTGGGATCCCTGTGTACGCCACTAGATCCTCAGTTGGGCTCAACTTGGGCGACCCCACCTTCTTCCAGAATTGTTTCCCAACTACTGTCTGAGCTGCACCTGAATCATACAGCATCTCACATTGTATCCCATTGATGACGACTGTTACCATGACTTTGCTCCCTATGGCATTAATCTGATTCGTGTCACTACCACTGCCCTCACTAGCTGATTCTACTTCTGACCTCTTCTGCAGCCGCCTTGTCTTCTTTGGCCTGACTACAACTGCATTCCCCTTGTTGACACACACGCGAGCATAGTGATCAAAACTCCCACACGCCAAACATTTCGACTTTTCTGCAGGGCACCTAACCCCTTTTTCGTGCTTCTCAAACCCACAACATAGACAGTCAATGTTTGGGTACAATTTTCTTGGTTCTCTGATCCTAGGTGACTCAAGCTTCACCTTGCTTGGGAAGGGTGACTGCCTTGTCTGCCCCCTTCGTGTAGGGCTGCTTACCCGCCGAAGCTCCATCGAATCTCTCCCTCTGCCTCCTCCCTCCAAACTTTTGAGCATTGACTGCTGCTGAACTGCTCGCTCTAGCCCCAAAGCAGTTGTTTCGACGTCTTGAAAAGTAGCAGTATTATTAGGGTGCAATCTGATCAATTCTTCTTGCCACCTGGCTTCGTTTATTCCTATTACGAGCTGATCTCGCAACCTCTCCTCGAGATTTTCGCCAAACTCACAAGTTCCTGCCAATGTGCGTAAAGCGCTCACAAACTTGGCCAAAGTCTCGCTAGGTTCCCGGAGCCTCGTTGCAAAGGCCCGTCTTTCCGAAAAAATGCATGTTGCCTTAACATAGTACCTAGTGAGAACCTTTCTGAGCTGCTTATATTCTATCGAACTTACATCTGCCGGCCGAAAGTGATCCACTAATATCTTAAATGGTCCAGAACCAATGCACGATAAAAACAGGACACTCTGGACATCGTCTGGCAACGATCTGCCCCTAGAAAATCGCTTAAGTTCGACCTCAAATCGACTGATGTAGTACCACCAATCTTCCTGTTCTTCCTCGAAATTTCCAAACTTGAAAGATTGCAACAATTTATCTAGAAATAAACTATCATCTTTCTTACTTGTTCCTTCGTCCTCCGTGCCATCCTCCAGATCCTCACTCCACCGCGTCTTCCCCTTTTTTGGCATTTTCCGCAGCGCCAATATAGAATTACTCAAACTCTCTTGAGATCCATTTATTGAATAATCTAATTAACTTGACACGTAGACAATCTAAACTGTTACCATAGTAACACATCAACTCAAACTAACATCGTTCAGATGATAATGTAGTAACCCTACAAACACTGAGATGTTTGGCTACAGAGACCGTGGGTTTGGCTTGTACTGCGTTCACACGCTCAAACTTCGCTCCAATCTCATGCCAATTTTCTGTCCGTGACAGACTTTGCTCAAGCCAGATTTTTTGGTTTGTGCAAGCCAAATGATTTGCGCAAACTCTGTTTACACGCAACGATATAACTGTGCAAACTGGCTTGCACATGCCGGTTTGCACAATTGGCATGAGCGTGTAAACCGGCCTTAAAGGCTCAGCTCAGCTCAGCTCCATGACGTTATCGGCAAGGTTCGGCCATGTTCGTAGACAGCCGAAGACAGGAGTGCCAGTCCCGATGAACGCCTAGTGCTGCCAGGCGCCCGCCGTCCCACCTAGAATCAATTTTGACTGATATACCTAAAAATAATGAATGAGAAACGTTTTGTTCATTTTCCGTGCCGTTTGTACATATGACCATAAATAGTCCCTAACTTTTGAACGAGATAAACCATTCATTTTTTTATTGCATTACACTGTTATTTTAATTCACTTGACAACCATAATTGCGAAGGACAGCCCCAAGTGGTAACTAAAGGTCAAAATGGGTGATTCGCGAACCATTAACATAAACGATTTCCCGAGCTCACGAGAGGGGCACTCTATAACGTCACCCACTCGGTTTAGCTTCCGCTTCCAACCTCCTCCAACCTTAATGGCACAATAAATCAAGTTTCCAAATATTTCCAGCCCACTGATACATAAATAAAGCCTCGTCCCTGACCTAGATTGTGCACTCCTAGTAACATGCAATCTATCATTTCCTTAAAAATAAGGTTTATTCAGCTTACAAGGACTTTAACGATTTTCTTTCTTTAGCCAGCTCAGTTAACAGTCGATAGATATTCGCCAAACTAAAAACAATCTTCATTGGAAAATACATTTAAGGGTGTCACCTACAGTAACTTTCCACTAGGCATCGTCAAGTTCTTTGGCCAGAATAGGTGAAACATGCTAAAAGGGTCAAATGTTGCTAAAACTTTTGTCAGGTTTTAAGTGAATTTGCAGGCCACTGGAATGACACCAGTTAAACCGTAATATCAGGAGATTGCAAAGGCATTGAAACCGATGGTGGAGGATCTAAACGCTAAGGAACGACACCTGAAGAAGACTCAGCGTCAATAGGGTGTGCGCCTGGGTAGGAAAAACTGTTTATTGTTATTTTTAATCTAAGGTAGACATCATTCTGAGAATTTTGGAACCAACCGCGACCTTCTAGCGTGTGTAAATCTTTTTCTATGAATTTTCAAAGTTTCGAATGTTTATGACGTCACAGTGGGCTGGGGGGTCCCGCCCAGGCGGGAGGAGCGCGTGACGTCATAAACGGTCGAAACTTTGAAAACCATAGAAACAGATCTACTCACGCTAGAAGGTCGCGGTTGGTGCCAAAATTCTCAGGAGTTAGTCTACTTTCGATTAAAAATCTAAAAAAATCAAGGCGCACCCCCCATTGACAAAGGAAACAGGTTTAAAATGGCACAGTCGAAGAGGAGCAATGGACTTGTAGTCAGGGTGAAACGTATTTTTCTGATTTTGTGACTATGAAGAAGATATCTATAATACGAAAAACATACCATGAAAATGAGAAAGGCATTGGAAATAATAATACCTGCCAACCACGTATCGCGCAGGATTATGAATCAAGTTTATTTTGAAACGTAAAACATCAAATTTTGAGCGTTAAAAATGAAATTCTTTGCTCGATTCCACAGGTTTATTGTTGAATATAATAATCCAAAATTAAGAGATCGAGTTTTGAAGGTTCTTCAAAATCCTCGTCAATATGACTCAAATTTTCAATTTTATTTTTATGATCTAATAAGTCAGGACCAAGGCCAAGGACGTTAACCGACTGGAGGCTTGTGAAATGTGGCTGATCCGACGTATGGTGAGAATCCCCTGGACCACCCAGCTTTGCAATGATTTGAGAGTTCCTAGTGGGTTTGGTTCGGCTTAGATACGGCGTGACGTATCACACACACACTCTCAATCCGGCGCCATATTGTAGTAAGAACGCGCCGTAATATTATGGTAGAATACATCACTAGGAGGCAATCCGGCGCGCCGTATTGAAAACATGGCGGACAATGCGGCTATGGCGCGCCGTATCCTAGCTGAAACAAACCTTCTAGGAGCTCTCTAGTATATCCTTCAGCAAAACTCTTTGATGCGCGAACTGCTGATGCCAATAAAAAGACGCAAGGTTTCTTACTTGGGTCATCTTATGCGTGGGGCCAAGTGTAGCATGTAGTACGCGTGGGGTTCTTGCAGACCATTATGATGGGGAAAATTAGTGGAAGTAGAGGAGTTGGAAGGAAGTGGGCCTCGTGGTTGTCCGAGGTAGCCGAGAAGCAGACCTGATTCACCTGGCCCTGGACTGTGACAGATATGAGGAGGTGATCCCCAACCTTCAGTGATGGAGATGGCACAACAAGAGCTAAGTAAGGAAGCTTGAGGGGGTCTCAGCCGGTCGTCGTTCGTTCCTCGTTCCGGGTCAGTATTTCCCTAAATTGCAGGGGCTCAAACTTTAAAAGTTGTACCTAAATTTGAAGTGTTCCAGGATTTCCGAAATTCATCAGTGCTAGGGAATTAAAAAACTAAAAGATTGCCGTTGGAATCATCAAAATCTAACAATAATTGCCAGAGAAATATGGAAAAACCGTTATTTCAGTTTGGGTTTTCCCATTTTTCGCCAGCAATTATTGTTTGATTTTGATGATTCTAGCGGCAATATTTTAGTTTTTCAATTCCCTAGACTGATGCACTAATAAATTTCAAAAATTATTGAAAATTTCAAATTTAGGTACAAATGTTAACGCTTGAGCGCCGGTAATTTCGTAAAATACTAACCCGGAACGCGCGACTGACTGAGACCCCTTTAACCCTTATTAGTCTAAGAAAAAAATTCTCCCTCGCCAATTTCTTGTTCATATTTTGTCACATTTCAGTGCCTAATATACGTACAAAATATTGGACGCTTGTAGGGCCCGTAATCTACCATTTATTCAGTTTAGTTCTTCCCATTTTTCTCCAGCAATTATTGTTCGATTTTGATGATTCCAGCGGCAATCTTGTAGTTTTTCAATTCCCTAGGCAGATGCACAAATGAATTTCGAAAATCCTTGAACATTTCAAATTTAGGTTCAACTTTAAAAGTTTGAGCCTCTTCAATTTCGGGAAATATTGACCCACAACAAGGAACGGCCGACTGAGACCCCTTAAGTTACCTACTATCAACTCAGTCTTTGGGCACTCCTTAAACTTAATTCTCTCTTCCAGCAATTTCATTCAAATATTGAAAATGGTAAATTTGCCTCACATTTTTAAATTTTCATATTTTTTTGAAATAGGGTTCTGCCATTACCATAGTGTGCTGCTCGAAAAATCATCCAAAAAATTCAGAGGTTTATTTGAGGAAGATGGAATTTTTAAATGTAGCAGCAATCTGCATATGGGGGCAGCCATGTTGCGACGTATCCGCCTTCCTAACCTATCTGATTTGATTAATGAAGAATCACTTCTGTGCTGCTTACTACTGTAGCGCTACCTCTGGAAGAGTACATGAAACTATTAGCTTACCTGGTCAACACAGGAGTGCTGGGGGTGAAAAGAAAATTTGATTCACTCATTTTTACAATTCGATTCTACCTATTAGTTTATCGAGCATTATTAGTCTTCATCTTCTCTTATTTAGTTTCTATTTTAGTGTTAGTTCCGCTATTTGAATCACATTAGATGAATTTTGTGTGGATTGTTTAGTGTGGTCGCGAAGGCGCCTACGACTCTAGCTGACGTTCTTTGATACTATTTGCAATCAGACATACCAAAAAAAAAATCGTCGTCCCACGACAACCCGAATTGAGTAGGTACCTTCTCTTTCGCGCGCCTTCGGCGCGTTGAAGTCGGTCAAAAAATAGGTATGATGATAGGTAGAATAGGTAAAAAAAAAGTGGGTGTGGCACATAGCTTCCTCGTACCCATAACCCGATTATATAGATGATCCGATGCATAGTAGTTAATCTCAAAAAACCAATCTCTAAGTAGCTTCCACTACCCTCGTAGGGGACCATCTACACGCTAATCTGGACAATCGTAGAAAATTTCATCAAATTCGGATGAAAAATTAAGTGAGTAGATGTATGTGATTGGATCAAAAAAATACTTAGCCTCTGCTGGGATTCGAACCCGCGACCCCTGGGGGACAGTTGAAGTTATGGCTGTTACAAGGAATTCACGTTTGCGCATGCGCAGTCGCTTCTATCAGTCCGGGGATGATGATTTTCATAGGGGACCGTCTACACACCAACCCGCACAATCCCTGAAAATTTCATAGAAATCGGACAATAACTTCGTATAGTTATGCGCGTTACAAGGAATTCATGACAGACAGACACGGAATCAAAATTGTTCAGAAAGGTCTAAAACGCAAAACGCGAGTGGAAATTTTGATTTTGGAGTACTATTTTTTTCATCCTTGAAAACTGAAAACAAAGCTTCCGCTACCTTGGTAGACTCGGAAGCAATTACGTGACGGTAAAAGTACTAACGAAAACAACTTAACTAATCAGTGATAATGAGGTGTGCGCATTGGTCGGAAAACCACTTATTGTTATTTTTAATCTAAACTAGACCTCACTCTGAGAATTTTGACACCAACCGCGACCTTCTAGCGTGAGAAGACCTTTTTCTATGATTTTTCAAAGTTTCGAATGTTTATGACGTCACAGTGGGCCAGGAGTGGCGCGTGACGTCATAAACATTCGAAACTTTGAAAAATCATAGAATATGATCTGTTCATCCTCAAAGAGAACGGCTGGTGACAAAATTCTCAGAATGAGGTCTACTTTCGGTTAAAAATTTAAAAAAAATCAGGGCAACCCTAATTGATAACGTGAGGAGATAATAATCGTTAAAAATTAATCGATTAACCAATTAATCGTACCCGGTGGACAACGATTAAAAAAGCATCGATTATTTGACCAATAATTGGTTGACGAGTACCTAGTTTTAACTCAAACATAAATGGCATTATAATTAATAATTATTATTAATCGATGCCCATCCCTAATACTTATGTTTGAGTTAAAACCACTCGTCCGCTTCTGGAGCGGTATTTACATCGATGCATTTTTCAAAGTCGTGAAAATCCTCTATCAAACAGATTACCAATGCCCATAATACATTACCGTATATTACCGTATATTAGATGGTTGATTTCATTACTCATACTTGGTGGGGAAACTTAACTACTTGAACATTCATGAACACGTTTGATGAGGCTAATGCAATTGCTGCTCGAATAACCCACAATAATTTACCCCTCATAACGTTATTGAGGAAGTTTCGAGAACACGGTTCAATCTTCCAGAAAACAGCGAATCTTCGTGCCGTAATACACCAAATTTTGAAGACGGTCAAAAAAGGTAAACATGCTAAATAACAAAATAAATTTTTTAAATACTTGTTTGAGTGGACTCAGGGAACCCAAAAATAAGAACATCTCTGAAGAAGTGCAGTTTCTTCCGTTATGATCAGGGCGTCGAAGTAGGCAATTTCCCGCACGACCGATCTGTCTTGAAGGAGGGGTAGCCCTTCTGCGCCGTACGTGTCTTCTAACCACACCCTGGGTTACCATCGAATGCTAAGACAATAAGAGAGTTAACAAACGTTAACATTATTGTGAATAACAATCTGTTGAAATGAGAATGGAAATGTTTTGAATTCTGCCAAAAAAATTATATTTATCGATAGATACCTAGTAGATGCATCTCAAAAAGTCTGCCAAGATGTTGGGGCACATAGGTTCCTCGTATCTATAACACCTTGTATAAATGTTTGATGTGGCTGATTGTATAGACGAAACTTATGGCTATTACAAGGTTTTCATGTTTTGCGCATGCGCAGAGGCTATCAATCGGAGAGCGACGATTTTCGTAGGGGACCTGTTTTCACGCCAACTCACAGTACCTGATAATTTTATCAAAACCTAACAGAAACTTAGTAAAGTTTTACACGTTAGAAGGATTCGCGGCACACAGAACGAGACAAAATGTTCAGAAAGGTCTAAAACGTAAAACGAGTGAAGAAAAAACGCTGCAAATTATTACACAAGGGTTTATTATTTTTCTGTACAGATCACTAGCCAGTAAAGAACACGGCTGTGGCATTGTCATTACCTACCAACCATATTTTTGCTTCATAATCAAGTTTATTTAGATTAAATAAAGGATTCCTTCTATTGGAAATTTGATTACTAGTTGCTAGAGAAATAAATGGTTGCTAAGGACGCAAAACTGAGTACCTACAACTCGATAAACGAACAGCTAAATTTGAACGGATATTAGACCTCTTTTGCGATTGACGCTCGTGTTTCTGATTTATAGCATTTCCTAATTGAGTTAAACTTTTTCCATTTAGGTTTAGTCCTTTTTCATTTTGGTTTAAACCTTTTCCATTTAGGTTTAGACCTTTTCCATTTAGATTTAGACTTTTTCCATTTGGATTTAAACCTTTTCCATTTGGATTTAAACTCAGGAAATTATCGTGGAGTTAGAGGTAAAAGTACTATAAGTATTCAACACGAGGGAAAATCAAATGCAGAATATTATGATTATTTAACTGTTGTTATTATTGGTGATCAATATCATCAAACTATGTATCCAACCTAAGAAAATAATTTATTATCATATTTACCAAACTAACTTTTGAAATTTTAATTTGATTTTCGCACAATATGAATTTACCTCTCTCGTACTTTTCTTTTCTTTTCTTCGGAACAGCTTCTTCACTAAAACTGGAATCGCTCATGTTTGCTGAGATGGAATTAACCCCAGCAAATTGAAAGGTCGGAACTGATTTTCACTCATTAAAACTAAGAGCTACTGGCTGGCTCCAATGTCGCATGATTCATGATTAAGGAACACAACATAGCATTGTGGGGAAAGAAGTTTGCATTGAGAAGGAATTGACGAATACCTTCTCAAACAACCGCCTTCGAGAAGAAACTAACAAATTCCTTCTCAACCAAACGCCTTCGGCTCCTTATCCATTACCGAGATTTCCGAATCATAACAAGCTTTCAAAAATGCGTATTTTCTCTTACCGTTTCCTTTTTAGGACGTCCCACAGTAAGACTTGGGCGTCCTTATGCGATCGATCTGGGGTGAAGTTGGACAACACTCAACAGAAAAAAAAATAACCACACAGTAATCCGTTTTAGACCATTCTGAATCCAAATCCACGAAAAAAAACCATAGGTGTATGTCTGTGTGTGTGTGTAACAAAATCTTGTGTACTCTGCACAGGCCTTAGTTCTCAACCGATTTTCCTGGTTCTTTTTTTGTTCGTCGCGGAAAACTATCTAGTTGTGCACTACGTCGCCGGAATTTCGAATTTTGCCTCTTAAGGGGAGGAAAGGGGGGGTTAATGCTCGAAAAACGTGCGTTTTTGGGCATAATCTTGTGTACTCTGCCCAGGCCTTAGTTCTCAAACGATTTTCCTGGTTCTTTTTTCGTTTGACGCGGAATACTATCTAGTTGTGCACTACGGCGCCGGAATTTTGAATTTTGCTTTTTAAGAGGGGGAAAGGGGGGGTTAATGCTTAAAAAACGTTCGTTTGCGTGCACAATCTTGTAAACTCTGCCCAGGCCTCAATTTCCAACCGATTTGCGTGTTTCTTTTTTTGTTTGACTCAAATAACTTCCGAGTTGTACATGATTTTACCAGAGTACCAAAATTCGCAAGGGGAGGGGGTGAGTGGGGGGATAATATTCACAAAATATCCGATTTTTCAATATTTCGGTTCCTTTACTGCTTACTAATTGTACCCAAGCTTTGAAATTGAGAAAAAATTCTCATTATACCTCCGAATTTTCATGAATTATTCTCTGTACCACCATGGAACTAATAGTGGTGCCACCGTGGTGCCGGGACACCATAAACCGCATATTTCGTGTTTTTTTTTTGTTTTTTTTTTTTTTTTGTGTGTTTCACCTTGAATACGGATGTGAACCTCGACGGACCGCCTACTGAAACTAATAGATGAAAGTTCAATGTTACGACGTATTCCTGCTTTGGTGCCAGACTGGCACCATTGGTGGTGGTGGTGAACTCGAATTCGCATGTTGGGTATCGTAGATCATGGATTTTAAAATGCTCTTCAGATTCGAGGCTCCCATGCCGCTAGAAATGTTTTAGTGGATAAGGGTGAAGGGGGGGGGGTCCCTATTTCTTGCCTAAAGTAATAAACCAAATTACATCGAGTGACACAGTTTTATCGCTTACCAACTGGTTAAACTGAACTAATGCTTATCCAATGGGACGTCCCCTGGAATGCATGCATTACTAAACAATATGTTTTTACTTCCAGCCTAATGAAATTTTAGTAGGTAGGCACTTACTTACTATGATGGGGCTAACTACTGACGTTTTGATGGAGTTTAAATCCAAATGGAAGAGGTTTACATCTAAATGGAAAATGTTTAAATCTAAATGGAAAAGGTCTAAATCTAAATGGAAAAGGTTTAAACCAAAATGAAAAAGGACTAAACCTAAATGGAAAAAGTCTAACTCAATTCGGAAATGCTATATCTAAGTCCAAACCTTAAGTTCGCGTAGGGAGCGAACGGTTTGTCCTGCAGGGTTCCGTGTGGCCTCTAAAAATTCAATACTGTCTTAAATTGATGGAAAAACAATAACTTTATACCAAAAATTTTCGAGTTAGGGCGTTTTCAAAATTTCAACTCTTAGATCAACCAAAAGCTTCGGGGCACAACTAGACCCCAAATGGAGCCTACATACCAAATTTCATCAAAATCGGTCCTTGGGAAAGTTCCGCGTACGGCGGACGGACGGAGAAATTTCGGAATCTACTTACCTACCTTGACACGTAAACCAACAAATTTTGAGGGGAGGTTAACATTTTTTTTGTTGGTCGATTCCAAAGGTTCATTGTTGAAATTAATAAATCAAAAATAGGGGGTTCAACGTGCTCTCATTGTGAAATCTGATTATTGGTAGCTAAGGACGAAAAACTGAGTACAACTCGAAAAAAAGTTCGAAGAAGCGAAAAGCGATCGCATTTTGGTCATTCTTTCATTTTGTGATTCACACTCGTTTCTGATTTGTAGAAACAAACGTTTGGTCCTACAGAGCTCTGGGTGGTTTCAATCGATTATAAAACTTCAATAGGTACTATTTTAAATTGATGAAAAAATTAAAAACGGCGGAATTAAAACAGACTTTTTCTTCGTAAATTCCAGAACGTGAGGGTCCTGGGTTAGATTCACAGCCGCGACATCAAAACTTTGTTCACATATCTACGATTTGTTTTTGCCTGCTTTTAGCAGGCTTTTCAGCTAGTAGAAAATAATAAACCAAAATTGAAAGTATTTGCACGACACATCCCGGATGAACCAGTTATTTATATTGCTTCCGCGTCTACCAAGGTGGCGGAAGCTTTGGTTTCACTTTTCAAGATTGAAAAAAAAAGTTCTCCAAAATCAAAATTTTCACTCGCGTTTTACGTTTCAGACCCTCCTGAACCATTTTAGTTCCGTGTCTGTCTGTCTGTCATGAAATCCTTGCCACAGCAATAACTTCTACAACTCACATCCGATTCCGATGAAATTTTCAGGGATTGTGCGAGTTGGCGTGTAGATGGTCCCCTATGAAAATCATCACCCCGGACTGATAGCTGCCGCTGCGCATGCGATCACGTGAAATACTTGCCACAGTCAGTTGTAGAATCGATCCTTGAAGTTTCGTCCATCCAAAGATATCCATCTATCTAATCTATCTTCATCCACGAGGCGGTCGGAGAGAATGTTGCAGAGTTGAGGCGATTATCTGCAAATGAAGTCTCAAAGAGGTTTGCTAAGGAGAGATAAGGGCATTAATCCCAGCTCAGAGAGGGCAAGTGAAATAATACCTAGACATATCCATAATCTATTGTCTTCCCCCATCAAGAGACAAATTAGATGATTTCTTCATTTTTCTTTTGTTGAACTCTTCAAAGTGTCTGATATCTATCCATCTATCTAATCTGTCTTCACCCACAAGGCGGTTGGAGAGAATGTTGCAGAGTTGGGGCAAAATATCGTACAGGGTAAGTCGAGATGATAGATACTGTGATGATTACTATGAATTGCTGACGTGCTGATCTGAGTCTATCTTATTCAAATCTGAGGATTGGATGCCATGAGTAATATTCTCATAGTCTGAAGCCTTTCTTTGCAATTCAAACTGTTCTTGAGTAGGTGATAGTTTGAGGGGAGCAAGAGAAGACATTATAGTGGTGTTGATGAGGCTTAGGCGGGTTTTCCCGGAGAATCTCAATGGGGTATGATCTTCATCCACGAGGCGGTCGGAGAGAATGTTGCAGAGTTGGGGCGATTATCTGCAAATGAAATCTCAAAGAGGTTTGCTAAGGAGAGATAAGGGCATTAATCCCAGCTCAGAGAGAGCAAGGGGAAGGGAGGAGGTTATGTAGGTTAGCCAAGGGCTGCGAATAGGTATCATTCATTGGGCCAGTGGGTGAGCCGGAGGGGAGTTGTAGGGGGGATGGAGGGGAGGGGAAACGGGGGCGGTGGAGGGGGAAAATCGATTTCTCGAGGGCCTCCACCCCCACTGAACTTTCCCTCCAACTTGGTGACAAAATGCGAGTCTCGCACACAACTGCTGGGGTCCTCCGTTCTTCTCTTATCACATGTTGAACCCGCTTTTGTGCGAACTTTCTCCACTTTCTTCGATAATTTTCCCATCCATTTAGCCTGTTAGCTGCGGGGAATTGAAATGTGCTCACCTCGAAACCTAATTGATGGGCATTCAAATTGGGTAACTTCTACGAGGGTTCCAAAATGTTCCTCACTTCTGGCTCATTCAGAAACTTTCCAAGTGACGAGAGGTCAATGGTTTCAAAAAGTTCCTTTAGAAAGGGAGCAGACGTCAAGAACCGCGAAGTTCCTCGTAGTAACCGAAACAGCAACACCCAACACTACGAATGTACTTCTCGCATTTTAGTGTCAGATCAACAAAATACTTGAATCAACAAAATACTTGAATAATACTCAATGGATCATTTTGGTTTATTATTTTCAATAATGAACCTTTGGAATCGACCAAGAAAAAAACAATTTTAACACCCCCTCAAAATTTGATGGTTTACGTTTCAAGGTACGTAGAATCCAAAAATCGAATAAAAATTTGGCCGTCCGTCCGCCGTACGCGGCACTTTTGCCACTTAGCATTGACCGATTTTGATGAAATTTGGTATGTAGGCTCCATTTGGGGTCTAGTTGTGCCCCGAAGCTTTTGGTTGATGTAGGTCACTCCTAAGGGTTCCAAAATCAATTTTGAAATTTTAAAAACGCCCTAACTCAAAACATTTCGATATAAAGGTATTGATTTTCCTTCAATTTAAGATTCTATAGAATTTTTAGAATTTTTTGAGACCACGCGGAGCTCTGTAGGACAAACCGTTCGCTCCCTACGAAAATTTAAAGGTTTATATTGAAATATATATATAAATCAAAACACGAGTGTGAATCGCAAAAGAGGCCTAATCTCCGTTCAAATTAGAGCTGACCGAAATGCGATCGATGGTTGGTGATTTTGATTTTTTTTTGATTTTTTTATTTATTTATTTATTTTTATTTATTTTTTTATTTTAATTTTTCTCTTCATATTGGATGGTTGGTGATTTTGTAGACGAGTGATCTATATAAAAATAATAAACCGTTGTGTAATAATTTGCAGCGTTTTTACTGACAGTATGAGCTTCATATCCCTCATGAAAGCGCCTGGTGTAAAACGGGCAGATCATCCAATTACGACCGAGATTATGAGGAACGTGCATAAGTGCAATCTTCGTAACATTAAAATGAATTTGTATGGGTGAAAGCTCACGCTGGTGTAATAAGTAATCAAAAAGTCGACAAATTGGCAAAACGAGCAGCTCGAGAAGGCGAATTTATTAACATTGGTGTACCCTACCGAGATCTGTATAGCACAATTGATCAACATTGGAGACAGACATGGAACGAAAAATACAAATCTTCTACTATATGTCCCTGCAGTCAGAAGTACCTTCCTAGCCGTGGTTTTTACGAAGAGGAGTGGGAAAATCTTTATGCCGATTAATAGTCCGGTTAAGATCAAACCATGGTGTTTGCGATGAATATCTCCATCGATTTAACCTAAGAGAAAATCCTCAATGCCGGTACTGTGAATCACATGTGGGATCAATGGAACATATAATAATGAACTGCCCGATGTTCTATTGCGAAAGAGAAGTCATGTTCAACACAATATCAAAGCTGGCCAACCAACCGTTTAACTTATTCCACTTATTATCACTCAATGACATTGAAATGTATAAATGCATTTACGAATATTCTATCCAGTGTAATAGGTATATACATTTAAGCACGAGATTAAGCTACATATAGATATTTATGTTCATACTTACATGACATAGAAGGATGTAATTATAGTTATATATATATATTATAGTTATAAATACCAATTGTATGGCTAATATTATATAATAAAGTAAAAAAAAAAATACTTAAACATATTGATACCTTGAAGCACAAAGGCGCTCTGTCCAAAAACGGAATTTTGAGAATAACGCAAAAGAAAGTATCACCAGTGCACAATTCCTAAAATAATAGCTTATTACACCAATCTTTAATTTCTTTAATAAATTTTCAAGCTATAATCGTCAAGAAGGTCAATAAAAGTTTTGTTGAATTTGAGTTTTTCTGAAATTAAAAAAGAATTAAAAATGTGGAAGATGGATGGACATAGTATCGTTGTGCTCTAAGGTATCGATATTGTCAAGTGTTGGATGAATTCCAGGGGACGTCACATTGAATAAGCATTAGGCCAATTTAAACAAGTTGGTAAGCCATGAAACTGTTTCACTCGATGTAATTGATTAAGTATTTTAAGCAAGAACCAGGAAAAAAATAAGAAGTCTTGGGACAGAAGACGGAGCAATCCTGCCACTCCTTCGAGACTAAATTACGAGAGAAGCCAAGGAACTCTAGGATACAATACTCGTCCAACGACCCCGAAAACTTCAAGATCCACTCCGCCCTCATATCACGAATAAATTATCATGTTTTAATTTCCAAAAAAAAAGAAATAGTGTCCCCTCCTCAACATTATCCGCCATAACGTTTCTAGCGGCATGGGAGCCTCGAATTTGAACAGCATTTTATAATCCATGATCTACGATATCCAATATGCGAATCCAACATAGATGATCCGATGCATAGTAGTTAATCTCAAAACACCAATCTCTAAGTACCTTCCACTACCCTCATAGGGGACCATCTACACGCTAATCTGGACAATCCTAGAAAATTTCATCAAATTCGGATGAAAAATGTAAGTGAGTAGATGTATGTGATTGGATCAAAAAAATGCTTAGCCTCGGCTGGGATTCGAACCCGGGACCCCTGGGGGACAGTGCCATTACCTATTGAGATGCAATAAATGACCATTGATGCAATGGATAGGATTTGAGATTCTCACAGGGGACCATCCCTCTATGAATGAATCCCTCTATGAAAAACCATTCTCTATGATTTTCATAGGGGACCATCTAAACACTTCTCAGTAACATCCCTGGAAATTTCATTGAAATCGGATGGAAAATGTAGAAGTTATGGCTGTTACAAGGAATTCACGTTTGCGTATGCGCAGTCGCTTCTATCTGTCCGAGGATGATGATTTTCATAGGGGACCGTCTACACACCAACCCGCACAATCCCTGAAAATTTCATAGAAATCGGACAATAACTTCGTATAGTTATGCGCGTTACAAGGAATTCATGACAGACAGACAGATAGACAGACACACAGACACGGAACCAAAATTGTTCAGAAAGGTCTAAAACGCAAAACGCGAGTGAAAATTTTGGTTTTGGAGAATTTTTTTTTCGTTCTTGAAAAGTGAAAACAAAGCTTCCGCTACCTTGGTAGAC
This sequence comes from Apolygus lucorum, assembly GCA_009739505.2. NCBI lineage: Eukaryota > Metazoa > Arthropoda > Insecta > Hemiptera > Miridae > Apolygus > Apolygus lucorum. The sequence continues at coordinate 816,419 of CM019181.2, read as the reverse complement.
TCGGAAGCAAAATTGAAAATGTGGAAGATGGATAGACATAGTACCTTTGTGCCTTAAGGTATCGATATTGTCAAGTAATGCATGCATTCCAGGGGACGTCCCATTGGATAAGCATTAGGTCAATTTAAACTAGTTGGTAAGCCATAAAACTGTTTCACTCGATGTAATTGATTAAGTATTTTAAGCAAGAACCAGGAAAAAAATAAGAAGTCTTGGGACAGAAGACGGAGCAATCCTGCCACTCCTTCGAGACTAAATGACGAGAGAAGCCAAGGAACTCTAGGATACAATACTCGTCCAACGATCCCGAAAATCGGCTAACTTCAAGATCCACTCCGCCCTCAAATCATAATTAAATTATCATGTTTTAATTTCCAAAAAAAAGAAATAGTGTCCCCTCCTCACTATTATCCGCCATAACGTTTCTAGCGGCATGGGAGCCTCGAATTTGAACAGCATTTTATAATCCATGATCTACGATATCCAATATGCGAATCCAATATAGATGATCCGATGCATATTAGTTAATCTCAAAACATCAATCTCTAAGTACCTTTCACTACCCTCATAGGGGACCATCTACACGCTAATCTGGACAATCCTAGAAAATTTCATCAAATTCGGATGAAAAATGTAAGAGAGTAGTGATTGGATCAAAAAATTTCTCGGTGAGGCTGGGCGTCGAACCCGGGACTGCTGGGTGGGAGTCAAAAGCGCTACGTCTGAGCTATTGGGACCTGGTGATGGGCTGTATAGGATTTGAGATTCTGACGGCACACGGGAGGGCGACAAATGCACGGCTGTTACAAGGATTTTTACGTTTGGGCATACGCATCGGCTACTATCAGTCCGGGAGTGATGATTTTCTTTGGGGAACATCTAAACACTAATCTGTAATATCCCTAAAAATTTCATTGAAATCGGATGGAAAATGTAGAAGTTATGGCCGTTACAAGGAATTCACGTTTGCGCATGCGCAGTCGCTATAATCAGTCTGGGGATGATGATTCTCACAGGGGACCATCTACAAGCCAACCCACACAATCCCTGAAAATATCATAGATATCGGACAATAACTTCGTATAGTTATGCGCGTTACAAGGATTTCATGACAGACACACAGACAGACAGACACGGAACCAAAATTGTTCAGGAAGGTCTGAAACGTAAAACGCGAGTGGAAATTTTGATTTTGGAGAACTTTTTCTTTCATCCTTGAAAAGTGAAAACAGCTTCCGCTACCTTGGTAGACTCGGAAGCAAAACGCTGCAAATTATTACACAAAGGTTTATTATTTTTCTATATAGACCACTCGGCTTAGCTATTGTTGGTAACTCGGCTTAGCTATTGTTACCACCAGCCAACTTGAAGAAAAACATCGATCCCTTTCCGGTCAGCTAACATTTGAACGGAGATTAGGCCTCTTTTACGATTCACACTCGTGTTTCTGATTAAATCAGAAACACTCCCTACGCAGGTTAAATCAGAACGCTCCCTACACGGGTTGGACGTACGATAAATTTTATCGTACGTCCAACCCGTGTAGGGAGCGAACGGTTTGTATTACAGAGCTCCGGGTGGTCTCAAAAAATTCTAAAAATTCAATACTATCTCAAATCGATGGAACAATACCTTTATATCAAAATTGTTTGAGTTAGGGCGTTTTCAAAATTTCAACCCTTAGAAGTGACCTACATCAACCAAAAGCTTCGGGGCACAATTAGACCCCGAATGGAGCCTACATACCAAATTTCATCAAAATTGGTCTATGGTAACTAAGAAAAGTGCCGCGTACGGCGGACGGACGGAAAAATTTCAATTCGGTATTCGGATTCTACGTACCTTGAAACGTAAAACATCAAATTTTAGCGGCGGGAGGGGGGGGGGGGTAGAAATTTTTGATATTGTTTTCAATATTAGAAACAATAAACCAAATGTGTGAAAAATGGATATAAGCTCGTTTGAAAGAAAACTCTTCAAACACCTTGCACGTCCCTCATAGGGGACCATCTACACGTCAACCCGCACAATCTATGAAAATGTCTTCGAATTCGGGTAGACAATGTTGACGTTATGGCTGTTAAAAGGAATCCACGCGCATGCGCAGTCTCACATGCCACTTTCTAGTTAACATTTCTATGTTATGGCGACTAAGGGCGAGGGGAGGGGGTCAACTATTTCTTACTCAAAATACATTCAGTTTTTACCCACAATCACCCGAAATTCAAGAACCCTGTGAGTGGTTAGTTGTACTTAAACGAGGGCATAAAATGAAATAAAGAGATTCAAGTACGACGGTGACGTAAGATACGACTGTAGCTATGGAAGATTTACTGGCTCTCTGGCTCCATCGGCAATTCTCCGGTCTCATTCGCCAGACTGTTTACCAACCGACGACCGTAAGTCTGACCGGGGATCCTAAAGAAAATTCGAAGCTCGATACAACCAGCGAGGACGATTACAGAAATGGAAGACTAAAGCTGCCTTCTATGGGAGTAATGTCTAAGCAACGTGACCTGACTCCACAAGATGAAATATAGTCTCGGCCCCACCACGGACCAATCCGCCCTCACGCCACTAGACCCAATATATTTACTCAAAAATAAGCTCCATTTTCGAAAACAATCTTCCTCTTGAAGGGAGAGCAGTATTTTTGTGGTCTTACACAGTACCGAGAGTATGAAATATTCTCTTATGTAAATGGAGCATTACTGAACCTTTACATGTATATCACATTTTCGTTCTCCAATTTTAAAAACAGTCTGCCAAGTGGGTGCGGCACATAGCTTCCTCGTATCCATAACCCGATTGTATAGATCAATTTCAAAACATCAATCTCCAAGTAGGGGAGTGGGGGGTACATTTGACATAGGGGCACATTTGACAATGGCTGTTTGTCACACAAGATTTGAATTTTACCGCGATTTCGTGTTTTTGTATTGTGAAGAAGAAGAAGAAGAACCATTCCAGGTGAAAACCGTGCAGGTTACAAATCATCTAGTCGGCTCATGGCGGTTTGAGTGTTTGGACCCCTCAAAAGTAAGTTTTTTTTCATTTTGTTTTTCGTTGATTACCGAGTGGATTCAGTTTTTTCTCAAATGTAGCTCATCCAGTTTGTCAGTCGTATATGTCTCCATGCCAGTGTTTTCCTTGGATTCTTCAAAACAATTCATCGTTCGAGGTTGGCTTGGGTTTTCTTGTAATGGCTACCCTCGGGGCAGTTTTGACAGTTTTGCTAGGGGAACATTTGACATATATTTTGACATATATTTTTATATACCTATGAAGTTTGTCAATGCTATATTGATGTAGGATTTTGAATACCTACTCGATCTGACGTTTTTCAATAAACATCTTTGTTTTGATCATTATTTTTTGTTACTTCAATTCCTACATCCATAAAACTTGGTGTTCTTTTGAGAAAGAAGAGTGGGTACTCATCTAATTGAAATTGTGTTGGTAGTGTTGATTGTTACAGGCTGCAGGGTCTATAGTTGTTCTGTCTGACTCAACATTATTGCCAGATAATGATTTGCCGGACGTTCCATGGTTTTTTGGTAAGATTAGTTTAGAATTATGGTACTTTCTGTGAACTGTCAAAAGTGCCCCTTTCTCATGCCAATTGTGCCCCACCGGTGGGGCACAATTGTCACTTCCTAAGCATTTTGAAAATTTACAAAAAAAAAATACTTGGCAAGCAGATTGAAACATATTGTTTAGTAATGCATGCATTCCAGGGGACGTCCCATTGGATAAGCATTAGATCAGTTTAACCAGTTGGTAAGCGATAAAACTGTTTCACTCGATGTAATTTATTTATTAGTACTTTAGGCAAGAAATACTGACCCCCCCCCCCACCATTATCCACCTTAACATTTCTAGCCGCATGGGAGCCTCGAATCTGAAGAGCATTTTAAAATCCATGCTCTACGATACCCAACATGCGAATTCTAGTTCACCCCCCCCCCCTCCTCCTCCTCCAATGGTGCCGGACTGGCACCAAAGCGGAAATACGTCGTAACATTGAACTTTCATCTGTTAGTTTTGGTTTGCAGTCCGTCAAATTCACATCCGTATTCAAGGTGAAACACAAAAAAAAAAAAAAAAAACACGAAATAAGCGGTTTATGGCATTATGGCACCATGTCCTGGCACCATGGTGGCACCAATATTAGTTCCATGGTGGTACAGAGAATAATTCATGAAAATCCGGAGGTATAATGAGAATTTTTCCTCAATTTCAAAGCTTGGGGACAGTTAGTAAGCAGTAAACGAACCGAAATATTGAAAAATTGGATATTTTGTGAATATTATCCCCCCACTCACCCCCTCCCCTTGCGAATTTTGGTACTCTGGTAAAATCATGTACAACTCGGAAGTTATTTGAGTCAAACAAAAAAAGAAACACGCAAATCGGTTGGAAATTGAGGCCTGGGCAGAGTTTACAAGATCATGCCCGCAAACGCACGTTTTTTAAGCATTAACCCCCCCTTTCCCCCCCCTTAAAAAGCAAAATCCAAAATTCCGGCGCCGTAGTGCACAACTAGATAGTATTCCGCGTCAAACGAAAAAAGAACCACGAAAATCGTTTGATAACTAAAGCCTGGGCAGAGTACACAAGATCATGCCCAAAAACGCATGTTTTTCGAGCATTAACCCCCCCTTTCCTCCCCTTAAAAGGCAAAATTCGAAATTCCGGCGACGTAGTGCACAACTAGATAGTTTTCCGCGACGAACAAAAAAACGCTGCAAATCATTGCTCAAAGGTTTATTATTTTCTGTATAGATCATCCTTCTGTATAGATCACTGGTTCTCCATCAATAGCACCTACCACCATCTGTATTCTCCCTTGACCTTCCCTCTCAAATTTCAGCTCCTGCGTTCAATAGGATTGAAAATGGCTTCGGAGCTCACTCAGCTGATCAGTGATCAGAAGGGTGAAGAAGATCTCCTCGAATGCTGGAGACGCCTGGAAGAGCACCTCCATTCAATAGGATTGAAAATGGCTTTCGAGCTCACTCAGCTGATCAGTGATGTGAGGAGTGAAGAAGATCTCCTCGAATGCTGGAGACGCCTGGAAGAGCACCTCCATTCAATAGGATTGAAAATGGCTTTGGAGCTCACTCAGCTGATCAGTGATGTGAGGAGTGAAGAAGATATCCTCGAATGCTGGAGACGCCTGGAAGAGCACTTCCATTCAATACGATTGAAAATGGCTTCGGAGCTCACTCAGCTGATCAGTGATCTGATCAGTGAGCAATGATTTGCAGCGTTTTTTACCTACAAACATTGTTTTACCTACCAATTTTTTTTACCTACCACACCTACCTATTGGTAGGTACTACCTACCACACTATAATGGCTTCACACCTTCACAATCAAGTTTATTAGAAAGAACTAAACGCTTCACACTCGATTCGAAAAATAGAAAGCTTGATATGAAAATTTGATTACTGGTTACGCAGAAGGCAAAACTGTATACAAATCGAAGAAATGAACAGCGATCGCATTTTAGTCAGATAAAATTTGAACGGCGATTAGACCTCTTTTGCGATTCACACTCATGATTCTGTTTTATCGAAGGAAAACCTTCAAATACTCGTAGGGACCGAACGGTTTGTCCTACAGAGCTCCGGGTGGTCTCAAAAATTTTTAAAAATTCTGTACTATTTAAAATTTGTGAAAAAACAATACCTTTATTTCGAGAGTTTTCGAGCTAGGGCACTCTTGAAAATTTCAACCCTTAATTTTCACCCCTTAGAAGTGACCTACATCAACCAAAAGCTTCGCGGCACAACTAGACCCCAAATGGAGCCCATATACCAAATTTGAACCAAATCGGTCCAGTGTTGCTAAGAAAAGTGCCGCGTACGGCGGACGGCGGACGGCGTACGGCGGACGGCGTACGGCGTACGGCGGACGGACGGAAATTTTTTTATTCGATTTTCGGATTCTACGTACCTTGAAACGTAAAACATCAAATTTTGAGGGGGGGTTAAAATTTTTTTTTTCTTGCTCGATTCCAAAGGCTTATTATTGAAAATAATAAACCAAAAGAACCAGGAAAATCGGTTGAGAACTAAGGCCTGTGCAGAGTACACAAGATTTTGTTACACACACACACACACACACACACACACACACACATACACACACACACACACACACACAGACATACACCTATGGTTTTTTTTCGCGGATTTGGATTCAGAATGGTCTAAAACGGATTACTGTGTGGTTATTTTTTTTTTTCTGTTGAGTGTTGTCCAACTTTACCCCAGATCGATCGCATAAGGACGCCCAAGTCTTACTGTGGGACGTCCTAAAAAGGAACGAGATGTATGTGGGTAGCAAAAATACCGTAGTTAACGATAGAAGAAAGAAATTCAAGACCTCTCGTTCTTTCAACCTTGTAGGATGGAAAATGCGAAAAAGTGTCAAATATGCCCCCCACTCCCCTACCTCCCACTACCCTCATAGGGGACCATCTAAACGCTAATCTGAACAATCCTGAAAAATTTCGTCGAAATGGGATGGAAAATGAACACAAGGAATTCACGTTTGCGCGTGCGCATCGGCTACTATCAATCCGGCGGAAATGATTCTCATAGGGGACCATCTAAATACTAATCAGTAACATTCCTGAAAATTTCATCGAAATCCAACAACAACTTCGTATAGTTATGTTGGTTACAAGGATTTCAGGACAGACACGCAGACAGTCAGAACAAAAATTGTTCAGGAAGGTCTGAAACGTGAAACGCGAGTGGAAATTTCGAATTTGGAGACATTTTTTTTTTTTTTCAACCTTGAAAAGTGAAAACAAAGCTTCCACTACCTCGGTAGACTCGGAAGTAAAATTATAATAATTCCAATGAAAATTAAAGGAATTATTCGGGAGACGCTCAAGATGGTCTGACCTGCCTGAGACGGGGTGGATGTAGCACACATCGACACCTTACAGCGCAAAGGCGCTACGTCGACTAACGGAGTTTTGAGAAAAACGCAGAAGAAGTTTTCACCAGTGCACAATTCCTGAAATAATTGCTAACTAAAAGCAAAACGCTTGTAATAATACTTATAATAATACTGTGACCGGACGGGGCAAGGGGGAGATAGTCAGGAACCACACCAGATGTCTAAAGAAATGCCTTTATTTAGGGATCAACAAATCCCGACCCTTTACAACCCGATAGAAATACCCCTCTTTATTAATGAGTAGACACTGTACGGTTTGCTCACTATCCTATTTCGCCCACATACAAGGTTTAGCGAACAATTGCTTGAATTCAATTATTACAGATTAAATACAAATTACGCCTGTAGACACTGCACGGTTCGCCCACAACCCTATTATGCCCACATACAAGGTTTAGCGAACATTTGCTTAAATTCAATTATTTCAGATTAATTACAAATTACGCATGTAGTGCAAAAGCCACTTTAGGGGCCCGAGCTACCACCCGACCGGAACCAATAGAGCCCAAATAGCCAATCGAAACTACAAAAAAAAAAAAACAATCAAAGACCCTTTAGAACTTTGGAACACTATAATCCCTCCCAAAGGACAATATTTTGATGCCAAGCATCAATTATATATGACAAAATTCAAACCTTACCTATAACTACTTATGCACTAGTACCAGCCCAGGTCTTACAAGGAGTAGGTACCATGAAATTATACTTATAACTAGTACTCACGCGGCTTCGCTCGAGAAGAACGCAGAATATATAAATAAGAATTATAGATAGTGTACTATACTGATAAAAATACTGTAATACTATCTATCTATATACATATCGATACCTTAAGGCACAAAAGGGCTGTGTCGATCCATCTTCCACATTTTAAATTTTTTTTCAACTTCAGAAAAACTCAAATTTAACAAAACTATTATTACTTTCTTGACGATTATAGCTCGAAAATTTCTTGAAGAAATTAAAGAGTTTGGTGTAATAAGCCATTATTTTAGGAATCGTGCACTGGTGATAACTTCTTTAGCGTTTTTCTAAAAACTCCGTTTTTGGACAGAGCCCTTTTGTGCTTTAACGTATCGGTATATAAAACGCCAACCGTATGTACGTACGTATGCACGGTGGGGTTGGAGGGGTCGTGGGAGTGGGGAGAGTCGGCGGAATCGGAGACGGGAGGAGTCGGAGGGAGTGGGAGGAGGAGAGAGTCGGAGGAATCGGAGGAGTTGGGGGCGGGAGGAATCGGAGGCGGGAGGAGCTTGGGGCGGGAGGAGTCGGAGGGAGTAGGAGGAGATGAGAGTCGGAGGAATTGTTTTTGCCTAATTTTAGTAGGCTTTTCAACTAGTAATAATAATAATTGCTTATTACTCCTTAAATTCTTCAAGAAATTTTCAAGCTACACTCTTCAAGAAGTTTCATAACAATTTTGCTGAATTTTAGTTTTTCTGAAAAAAAAATTTGAAAATCGGTGAACATATGCTTTTGTGCTTGAAGGTATCAACATTTGTGATTTATGGTACATAAATATGGATCTTTATCATCCAAAAGTCACATTTCGTGTCCTCCATTACACCTTGAATCACAGACCTCCATTTTCTAGCTTCCAGCATTTTGCATTTTTTTTCTAAGTCCATCAAGATAGCGGAAGCTTTGTTTCAATTTTCAAGGTGGATATCAACATTTTCCAAAATCAAAATTTCCACTCGTGTTTTACGTTTTAAGTTCCTTAACGATTTTGGTTCCTTTTAAAGAGCAAAACTGTACGTAGTTATTATTTATTTCGATAAGATTCTCAGAGATTTTTCGGATAGGGGTGTTGATGGTCCCCTATGAATATCATCGCCCCCGGACTGGTAGTAGTCTCAGCGCATGCGCAAATGAAAATTCCTCATCAGCCATAACTTCTACATTTTTCATCCGATTTCGATGAAAATTTCAGAGATTATGGGGATTGGAGGGTAGATGGTCCTCTATAAAATCATGACCCCCAAATCGATAGTAGCCTCTGCACATGCGCAAACGTAAAATCCTTTTAAATGCCTTATAACTTCTGCATTTTCCATTCGATTTTCAGGAATGGTACGAATTGATGTGTAGATGGTCCTCTATGAAAATCATGGCCCCCAAATCGATAGTAGCCACTGCGCATGCGGAAACGAAAATTTCCTTTCAATAGCAATAACTACTAACTACACAGCACTACAGGCCGATGTGACCCTTGGCTTCCCGAACTCCCTTCAGCCACCGAATACGGTCACCCGCCTGAGACCTCCACAATCCCACCACCCGGAGGTCGCCCAAGACATCATCAAGCCAGCGAATCTGAGGAGGACCTCTTCGTCTTCTAGTTTCCATCCTACCTCTTTCTTTTAGAGAGGTTACCGATGTGAAATTTTTGAAACTTTCCGGGAAATGCTGAAAAAAACTGTCCTAAGTCGTCAAAACAACCCTTTTTGGTTTATTATCTTCAATAGGTAAGAAACCTTTAGAATCGTCCAAGAAAAACAATTTTTTAACCCCCCCTCAAAATCTGTGGCTTTGCGTTTCAAGGTACCGTAAAATCGTCAAACTTTACCCCAAGATTTACTCCAAAACATTTCCAAATACAATTTCTCCCACTCGAAATGGGTTAAATTTTTTTTTTAATAAGTGAATTGATCTTCAGGGCTTCCTGAACATTTTGAGTGGTCGAGCTCATTGATCAGATAATTGTAACCCCCCCTATTTAATCTTTAAATGTTGGAGTAAAGTTACCTACGAGTGCGTCTATCTTTACTCCACTCTGAAAAACTCACGGTTATCGCTACAGAAACGGGCAGAGGTGCAATGTTACTAGTCAGGATTGAATTCATTACCCCAGAAATACTTGATAATATCAAGTATTTATAATATTATTATAAAATATATTCTGAAAAATTGAACTTTTTAGCTTGAAAAATACAAGTTATACCTAAGAAAAACATAAATTCCAATTATCATTTATTTCAACGAATTTGCTTGAAATGCAATATTTCTGGTTAAGAGATCACAATTTCAGTCTTCCAGTATAGACATACTTATGTAGGTAATCGAGCAAAACTTTCTACAAGTAAAGAAATATCAAAGGACAATAAACGTGAAACGAATGAATTAACAAAATCACAGAAAAAGTCTGTTTCACATTCGATAACTTTCAAATGAATTGCGATGGTGAATTTCAAAGTTAGCATATGAGTAAATAATATTGTAAATCACAACTTATGAGACCAAAGCACGTTCATGTTCATATCATAATGCAGCTGTTCAGTTGTAAAGTTTCGGAAGGGGCGCGTACCAAGCTTTTTCTCATTTCTTCTCCCCATCTTTTACTTCTGCAACATGAGATACACTAGAAAACAAAACACTTTTTTGAGAATTTGATTAGTGTATTTTGTTCAAAATAGGATATAGAAAGTGATATGATGAGGGATTGCCAAGTAAATCCACTCCAAACACCTGATATGGAAGAAATTTTGGAGCACAAGAAACAGGACAAAAACAGCTGAACAGGAAACTATGACTGATAACAGCTGATAACATGGATAAAGGCGCCATCGCAAGCCGCATCGATTCTCTGGGATGTGGAGTATAACGAAAACACAATTATTGTAGCTACTATAGCAAAATAAAAATTAAAATTACGAAAACACAATTAGCTATTATATCTAACTTTTATCTAATTTCTACCACGCTTACGTCACAATTGAAGATTCTCACTTTTTGGGGTAAAGTTACCCCTGGTGGGGTAAAGTTTGACGGTTTTACGGTACGTAGAATCCAAAAAAAGAATAAAACATTTTCCGTCCGTCCGCCGTACGCGGCACTTTCTCCACTTAGCATTGACCGATTTGAATGAAATTTGGTATGTAGGCTCTATTTGGGGTCTACTTGTGCCCCGAAGCTTTCGGTTGGTGTAGGTCACTTCTGAGGGTTGAAATTTTGAAAACGCCCCAGCTCAAAAAATTTCGACATGAAGATATTGTTTTTTCATCAATTTAGGATAGCATTGAATTTTTAGATTTTTTTGAAACCACGCGGAGCTATGTACGACAAACCTTTCGCTCCCTACGAGAATTTGAGGATTGGAGTTACGATAAATTAGAAACACGAGCGTGAGTCGCAAAAGAGGCCTAATCTCCGTTCAAATTTTAGCTGACCAAAATGCGATCGTTCGATTCTTCGAGTTGTACTCAGTTTTGCGTCTTTAGCAATCAGTAATCTAATTTCCTAATAATTAGGGCAACCTCAACTCCCAGTCTCTTCGAACTGAGTGTGACTCGTTTATTTTTTCCAAATAAACTTGATTGTGAAGTAGTTTTTGGTAAATGGTGAAAATGGCAAAGCCTTTGCGCTTTGCAGACGAGTGATCTATACAGGGTGTAAGCCTAACTGGTCTACCATACTGCAGGAGTCAATTCTACAACTAATTTGCAACAGAAAATGTCTCGTAGCAATTTTCTTTTAAAGTCTTCTTTTCCGAGTTATTTTAATTTTAAGTTTTTTTGTTCTCGTGATTTTGACCTTACGTCATTAAATTGGTTCTAACTCATTTAACTTGCTGTGATAATTACAATTCGATGATACCGTTAGGAACAGCATTAAATTTCCCTATCGGATAGATGCCTGACCTTTTTTTAGTCAAGGTTTGAGACGTGAAAAAGCCCTCTGAAATGAAATTTTACGTAATTTGGGAAACCTCGAATCTTTTCAATTGCAAATTGAACTACGAGAACTAATATTTTTCCAAGATGCAAGAACGGTAAAAATTACGCCAAAATCTTAGTTTTCCAATGGTATAATCAAAAAATATTTTAAAACCAAATTCAGGGGAGAAACTTGTGTTTGAACGAGGAGAAACGTGCATTTTTTCAACGAAATCAGCGCTCCCGCAAGATATCTGAGGTGTCGGACGATGGAATGGGTGGGTCGGCGCCCGAAAACGGAAGGCCGGAGCGCTGATTTCGTTGAAAGAATGCACGTTTTTCATCGATCAAACACAAGTATCTCCCCTAAATTTGGTTGTAAAATATTTTTTAATTATACCATTAGAAATCGGAGATTTTCGCGCAGTTTTTAGGACGTCCCACAGTAAGACTTGGGCGTCCTTATGCGATCGATCTGGGGTGAAGTTGGACAACACTCAACAGAAAAAAAAAAATAACCACACATTAATCCGTTTTAGACCATTCTGAATCCAAATCCGCGAAAAAAACCATAGGTGTATGTCTGTGTGTGTGTGTGTGTGTATGTGTGTGTGTGTGTGTGTGTGTGTGTGTGACAAAATCTTGTGTCGTCTGCACAGGCCTTAGTACTCAACCGATTTCTCTGGTTCTTTTTTTGTTCGACGCGGAAAACTATCTAGTTGTGCACTACGTCGCCGGAATTTCGAATTTTGCCTTTTAAGGGGGGGAAAGGGGGGGTTGATGCTCAAAAAACGTGCGTTTTTGGGCATAATCTTGTGTCGTCTGCACAGGCCTCAATTTCCAACCAATTTGTGTGTTTCTTTTTTGTTTGACTCAAATAACTTCCGATATGTACATAATTTCACCTGAGTACCAAAATTCGCAAGGGGAGGGGGTATGTGGGGGATAATATTCATGAAATATCCGATTTTTCAATATTTCGGTTCTTTTACTCCTTACTAATTGTACACAACCTTTGAAATTGAGGAAAAATTCTCATTATACCTCCGTATTTTCATGAATTATTCTCTGTACCACCATGGAACTAATAGTGGTGCCACCGTGGTGCCAGGACACCATAAACCGCATATTTCGTGTTTTTCTTCTTCTTTTTTTTTGTGGTTCACCTTGAATACTGATGTGAACCACGACGGACCGCCTACTAAAACTAATAGATGAAAGTTCAATGTTACGACGTATTCCCGCTTTGGTGCCAGACTGGCACCATTGGTGAGGGAAGGGGGGGGGGGGGTAACTCGAAATCGCATGTTGGGTGTCGTAGATCATGGATTTTAAAATGCTCTTCAAATTCGAGGCTCCCATGCCGATAGAAATGTTTTGGTAGATAATGGTGAGGGGGGGGGGGTCACTATTTCTTGCCTAAACTAATAAACCAAATTACATCCAGTGAAACAGTTTTATCGCTTACCAACTGGTTAACTGATCTAATGCTTATCCAATGGGACGTCCCCTGGAATGCATGCATTACTAAACAATATGTTTTCTGTTCTTGCATGTTGAAAAAAAATTTGTTCTCGTAGTTTAAGTTGCGACTGAAAAAATTTGAAGTTTCCCAAATTACGTAAAGTTCTTTTTTCAGAGGGCTTTTTCATGTCTTAAACCTTGACTCAAAAAAAAGGTCAGGCATCTATCCGATATAAAATTTAATGTTCTTTTCAACGGCATCTTCAAATTGTAATTATCACAGCAAATTGAAGGAGTTAGGACCAATTTAATGACGTAAGGTCGAAATCACACAAAAAAACTTTATAATTAAAATAACCCGGAAATATTTTGTTGAAAATTAGTTGTAGAATCAACTCGTACAGAATGGTAGAACAGTTAGGCTTACACCCTGTATAGAAAAAAGTAAACCTTTGTGTAATCATTTGCAGCGATTTTGGATTCCACGTATCTTGTAACGTAAATCAACAAATTTTGAGGGGGTGAAAAAAAAATTTCTTGGTCGATTCCAGTGGTTCATTATTGAAAGTAATAAACTATAAACGAGTTCAGTTATACTTCGTCTAATAATTTCCTAGTCTAGATCAAAAGACCAGGAAATCCTATCTAAGCAATAATTGAAATGTGTTCATTTTCCTCGAATAATTTATAGAGGCTCTGTTACAGAGAATTTCTACGAAGTTATCAATGTAGAATGGGCTACATTCTGAGAACATCAGCATTACATCATGGGAAGTATCTCTAATATATTCCTAGATGTTCTTGATTTTTTTAATGTGAAAGGGAGGAGGAAACCGCATTTTGCTGAAAGTTTTCGTGGGAATCGGAAACACTTGTCTGGAAATAGTGGAAAGTTCCCGAATATATTGGCATTTGGCTCCCGCCCAAGTTGAGCGGAGGAAAACCACTCAAGTTTACATTGTTCCAGCAGGCTTTCTACGCCACCCTTCTCGCAAAATATGTCCCACCCAGAAAGTTCCCGGTGGAGATTGAAGGGAGTGTCAATTATCCAGAAAGTATCGATACGCGAAGATTCATTTCCTGAAGGTATTTCTCGTGGAGGTATCTCAGAAATTAAGACAATAAAATCACCTTCAACGTCCTTTCTTACCTTACTTTATCCCCTTAGAACTCATTGTGATAGTTTCACTATATTCAGGGTCAAAACCGGTAACTTCGAGCAGTCAACTTTTTGCAATTTCCCAAAAAGACCCTATAAAGCTCTAATACATTTGAATAGTGGGTCCTCCCGTGGTCTTGAGTCATCAAAAACATCTACCAACCTTCAGAAGTTGATGTTTGCTATTTGGCAACATTCAGATCGAGTCCTTGGAGAATTTCGCTTCTGCGTCCACCAAAATAGAGGAAGCACTGTTTTCACTTTACAAGGTTGAAAAAAAGTCTGCCAAGGGGTGTGGCACATAGCTTCCTCGTATCCATAACCCGATTGCATGGATCATCCGATGCACAGTAGTTTATCTCAAACATCAATATCCAAGTACCTTGCACTACCCTCATAGGGGACCATCTACTCGTCAAACTGCACAATCTCTGTATATTTCTTCGAATTCGGATGAAAAATGTAGAAATTATGGCTGTTTCAAGGATATTCACGTTTGCGCAATGAGTATTGTCAATTTGGGGCAATGATTTTCATAGAGAACCATCTACACACAAATTCGTAGAATCCCTGAAAATTTCATCGAAATCGGATGGAAAATGTAGAAGTTACTGCTATTGCTCACGAATAATGGTAGGCAGCAAGCATTTTATGCCAATATAAAACGCTTAAAGAGCCAATTGATCTCCAGATCAACGAAGATGAGGCTTTATAGATCCCTAGTACAGCCTATGGTTTGTCATGGATCGAAGGCTTGGACCATGCGGGCTGAGGATGAGGCTGGACTCCGGATATTTGAGAGAAAGATTATAAGAAGGATCTATGGAGCGGTCAGAGAGGGACAAGAGTGGAGAGCTAGACAGAATGCAGAAATTGATGAATGATTAAAACATGAAGACATAGTCCGATTCATCAAAGCTGGGCGCATCCAATGGCTGGGACATGTCGACCGCATGCCGGTGGAGGCCTGCCCGAGAATGATGCTGCGAAAGAAAAAACGGGTTACTGATGTCTGATATTATGGCTTTTGAAGAAATCCCGGGTGTATAATCGCGATTTGAGCTGAATTTGAGCTGTGAGGTTGCCGTACGAAGAGATTTTGGATTTTCGGAGAAATTTGGGATTTTTTTAGGGGGTTTTAAGGCTCAGCACGAGTGAGAGCCTCAAGTTCTCTACTCTCCATCATCTGATCCTGAACATCCTGAGGTCGATCAGGACGCCTTCAAGTATGAAGAAGTCCTCTAAATCACCTCATTTACCCAAAGTCATCAAGTTGTTGTATTAACCTATTAAAAATCATGTATGAAAATAACTCGTATCGTGAAAATATCGCAGCGTCATTAACGCTCTCACAGAAAATCTCGAGAGGAACTCGATGAAATCTCATTATACCTGCCTAACCGATGTAAAAAGCCCACGTGGGAAGTTACCCAGAATGCAATAAAGCTCGAGAGCACCTCTACGGGCAGAAATTAATCACAGCCAATTTCGCTGCCAACTGGAGTTTCCTTGTCTAGGCTGGAAATTTATTAAATTCCTTTGAACACACTTAACAATTATTACTGCACCAGTTTAATAAAGGGTCCGAAAGATAGATCCACAATTTATTACTCTCAAGCCAAGTGGTCTTACGGTGGCCAAAGAAGATGATATTATTGGGGTGAATAGTTTAACCCTAGAAAGCCACCCCGTGAAACCTACCGCTTGGAGCCACCGATACGTCAAATCAACTTGCATATCAGATTAAATGCTGATCATTTGCTGATTTGGTGCCAGCATAAATTGCTCAATAACAAAATCAATTGCCCGTCTCGTCTCACCAGTCGCCATCCCACCTTGTTCCACGTTCCGTTTTCAGCATTAAATTATTTACTTCCCCCTTAAACCATATTCGCCGTTCAGCAAATCTTCTTCATCTTCATCCCGATTTTGACTTTTTCCATAGTACTCCGTCACAACTTAAATCACTCATATTATCATCAAATGTTTTATTTTAAAATTCTTTCATCTGTCAATAGTATATACTATTGACAGATGAATGAATTTTAAAATAAAACAGGTGATGATAATATGAGTGATTTAAGTTGTATATTAAGTAACTTAATATACAACTTAAATCACTCATATTATCATCACATCGAGGGAAATGAATGAATAAAGAAATATACAACTGTTGTATATTTCTTTATTCATTCATTTCCCTCGAACTTCATTTCCCTCGAGCTTTGTATCTTTGCTTTGTAACTCGTTTTTTATCATGTAAATTGGGCTTGCCCGTACTATTATAAATACCTAAAATAAAATTAAAATTACTGCGCCACTTTAATAAAGGGTCCGAAAGCTAGATCCAAAATCCAAAATTCTGTACTATCTTAAATTGATCGAAAGACAATACCTTTGTATCAAAATTTTTTAAGTTAGGGCGTTTTCAAAATTTCAGCCCTTAGAAGTGACCTACACCAACCAAAATCATCGGGGCACAACTAGACCCCAAATAGAGCCTACATAAAAAGTTTCATCAAAATCGGACAATGCTAAGAGGGGAAAGTGCCGGACGGACGGCCAAATTTTCATTCGATTTTTGGATTCTACGTACCTTGTAACGTAAACCAACAGATTTTGAGGGGGGATTAAAAACATTTTTTTCTTGGTCGATTCCTAAGGTTCAATATTGAAAATAACAAACCAAAACTGGTTTTTATTCAGTGGCTCATATCCATCGTTTTTCATAAAATGGGCTTACGAGTATATCCAAATAAGAAGTGGGCGTCGGTGGTCTAGTGGACAGTGTACCGGACTGCGGTGATAGGATGCGAACCGTCTAGCGGGGACGCGCGTTCGAGTCTGGTCGTCGCAGAAAGTTTTCTGTCTATTAGACGATCGGCAATCTCTCGTTCCAACCCAGGGCGGTGATGTTTGGGAAGCCATGAGCGAAATCATCAGAACAAATTCTGATCTCCCCTTAGGGAGACAGCTGATGACGTCCGCGACGCCAAGAATGGCAGTCGGACGAAAATTCAACCTGAAATGGTTGCTTACTTTACTTACTTTACTTATTATATCCAAATAAGAAATGGCCGAGTCTCCCTTAAAACGCGTGCCAAAATTTCGAAATTTGGTCTTACAATCAAGACAAGAAATTAGCTTTTTTTTCTGTTTCCCACAAAAAAATTCAAAGTGGATATGAGCTCGTTTGAAAGAAAACTCCTCACTTGAAGATCGATGTTTTGAGATTAGCTATTATGCATCGGATCATCTATACAATTGGGTTATGGATTCGAGGAACCTATGTGCCACACCCACTTGGTAGACTTTTTATGGTGTGTTCAGGGAATGAGTAGGTTGGAGTTTACATGGTCCCCTATAAATTTTATGTTAGTGAAGTAAATTGTTCCATCAAGATTTCAAAAATGTCTACCTTAAAAGATAATTTTCTCATTAGGAACCCAGTTGTCCGATTCTCTCCAAACTTGGTCGGTTTGTTGGTAGTTCCGATCTCCTATCGAATTATCATCTCAGTCGGGTTATGCATACGAGGAAGCTACGGGCCACACCCATTCGGCTGACTTAAAAAATAATACCATAATGTTGGGTAATCGTTGTTTTCCAGAAATCTCGTAGAAACTTCGTTTTGTTCGATCGCATCAACTCTTGCTTCCATAATTAGAGTGGGGAAGTGGATATTTACAATTATAAATAACATTATACAGTCTGGCTGCGGTGTATTCGCGTAACTCCTTTGTCGTCCACGTGTTCGCAAAAAATTGGAACAAAAGGAGGAAAACACGGGGTTGCCCTAAAAAGGACCGAAGGTTATACACCAAAGAAGAGCACACTTCACTTGATCGATGCCTCCCACACGTATATAATGCATAGTCACGATAGGTCGCATTTATTGACATCGAGCGGAAGTGATCGATATGATGGAATCTCCGATGTGACGGGGTACCACTGCCACTCTTGGAACAAGCCAGTTCCTCTCTTTCAAATATACCGATTTCAGGATTTTCTGGGAAAGTATCTATCAGTATCTTGTCAAGGACATGACATGTCCAATATTACATTGTAATATTGGACGACATGACTGGTTGATATTATATTGAAATATTGTCAGAGGAAAGTTATGAACGTCTGGTAACAAGTGATTTTAACCAAGATTTTCAACAATTTCTCACCGAAAAAACTGCAAATTATTACACGGCTTTGCCATTTACCTAGGTAATTCACAATCAAGTTTATATAGAAGAAATAAACGCTTCACACTCAGTTCGTAGAAACAGGGAGTTAAAGATGTCCAAATTATTAGGAAATTTGATAACTGGTTGCTAAGGACGCAAAACTGAGTACAACTCGAAGAAACGAACAACGATCGCATTAGGGATGTCCGATACTTCAAAAGTATCGATATGATATCATATCGATACGATACTTTCAAAAAGTATCGATATGTTGAAGTATCGATAATTTTTTATACTTTTACAAAAATGTGTGAAAATGCCTTTTATGTTTCTCTCCACTTGTGTGATATCTCTCCATCGCGAGGATAATAATTAATATAGAATGAACAAAACTATAAATCACTCATTTTTTTTGTTTAGGCACTTTTTTTCGTATTGCACTTGGTTTGGTTAACATTTTGGTGGTCCTTCCTAAATGATGGAGGACAGCAGGTTATCATAGAGAGCTGGAGGTGGTGGTACATCATCTTTGTTTAATTTGTTGAAGTGGTTGGTCTTCCAACAATCTACGTAGAGAAAGAGATACCTACTACAATTCGAGACTTTCATCTAATGTGAGAGATAAAAACTAGATAGCATTTTATCTAATGTGAGAGGTAAAAAAGTATCGCCTCCGATACTGGAAAAAAAGTATCGATACTAACATATATATCAGGAAAAAGTATCGATATGTATCTATACTTTTTTCAAAAAGTATCGATACTTTTAAGTATTGATACTTTGGGGACACCCCTAGATCGCATATTGTCGCTTAAGGGGCATCATGACATATCTCATTTTTCCCAACTTTTCAGGAGACAAAGAAAACCGTTTCCCTGTAAACAAGAAACATCCTCTCTATGCTATGATGGCAAAACTGGCGATTGTGGCGCACTGAGCGTTTTTTTCGCAAAACTGATCACTCCAGGCGGTTCGGCGTGAAATTTTGAATCGAAATTTGTGAATAACTCAAAAAGGCCAAAAATTGAGATAAATCTCAATGGCCATGATGCCCCTTAAGCGACGATATCACGATAATGAACGATCTTACCCATTATGCAGAGAAGTGAGATAGCTCTGTATTCATTGACCAATGATGGTGACTTAACTTTGGTTATTGGCTTTATAAAGACTTTTTTTCCAGATTTTGGGATAAATACCGTTAGTTAAGGAAGAGGGGGTAATGTTGCGGAATTCCGACGTCGAAAATACTAGTAGTAAAGTCTAACCCGCAAAAGTTTTCCATTCCGTATTTTCTTTCTGTTGCCCCGCCCTATTAATCGTTAATATCGCGAGTTGCCACTTGACACGTCCAACTATCTGAACGATGAGTGTGCATCTCTGCATCAACTGAGTTTGAATTGAGTTTGAGTCGCATTTGACATTGGTAGTTCCGTCCGTAGCTCGAGCGGAGCAATTGAGGATAACGAGCTCAATTAGCACTACGAAACGTTGAGATCACAGCTAAAGCAGACCTTGTTTACATCATCTCGTGAAGCGTAGTCGACATGGTGATTACTGGGAGTACGACTACCGTTCATCCGCACATAATAAAAGGACTATATTTCATTACTACAGTCATAAGAGAATCGGCAAGTCGTATTACGGGTGCGAGGAGCTTTTCGGTTTTCGTTTATTACTTTCAATAATGAAATTTTGGAATCGACAAGGAAAATTTTGATTAACCCTCCTCAAATTTGTTAGTTTACGTTTCAAGGTACGTAGAATCTGAAAATCGAATAAAAACTTGGCCGTCCGTCCGAGGCACTTTCCTTAGTTACCTACCATGGACCGATTTTGATTAAATTTGGTATGTGGGCTCCATTTGGGGTCTAGTTGTGCCCCGAAGCTTTTGGTTGATGTCAGTCACTTCTACGGGTTGAAAAATAAGGGCTGAAATTTTCGAACGCCCTAGATCAAAACTGTGAAGAAAATAGAAAATTTGTATTTTATTTTTGTATTTTATTTTATTTTAAATTTGTATTTGTATTTTTTTAGTGATATTTAATATCACTTCTTCGTGGTATATCCGTGTTGGCGGAACTGAGAAACCTTTGCTGGTCGAACATCTGATTCATTCGCGCACTTCTCGAAGCCCCCATTTCTGATGCAGCTCGATTCTCCTTGGATTTCTATGGGTCTGTTCGGAGAGGCAGTCCGAAACCAAACCGGAACTAAAAAGGGGTAGAGGCGAATGGACCCCTCCGAACCGTTCAGGACTGCCTCTCCGAACAGACCCTATGATGCTCGGATGTTGAACTGTATTTTATTCGTGAAGTTGATTAAATATGAACCTATAAAGATTGATGTTATTCTCCGTTTTCCACAATTAAGTAAGATAAACTACCGAGTAAGTTATTGAAGCAGCATTTTATCCCAATCGTCCTAAAAAAAACCTTTCAACATG
Source organism: Apolygus lucorum (assembly GCA_009739505.2). Taxonomy (NCBI): domain Eukaryota; kingdom Metazoa; phylum Arthropoda; class Insecta; order Hemiptera; family Miridae; genus Apolygus; species Apolygus lucorum. The sequence goes on along the minus strand of CM019181.2, from coordinate 795,539 downwards.
AAGGTTTTTTCTCTTCAATTTTCTTTTTAATTTTTTTAATTTTTTTTATTTTTTTAGAGTAGGAGGTCTTAAATGAGTTGATATACAAACTCCTTCCACTGCGACCGACAAGATCTATTGTGGAGTGCCTCCAGGCTGTATTAGCCTACTAAGAAGGGTTCACTGAAAACCCCTTCTCCCCACTTTTTGGCAAAGCAGAGAAAATCGGTGTCGGTCGCCTTACACCGTTATAGATGGTGTCAGGAGCTACGACATCACTTCCGAGGATTGTGTATCTAGCTCGACCCAGTGCTTCACAGTGGCACAAGATGTGTTCGACATCTTCCGTTTCCATGTCGCAGAAGCGGCAAATGTCCGCTGTTAGTTTGCCTATCTTCTTTAGGTGATAGCGAAGTGGGCAGTGACCTGTTAGCAGACCCACAAGAATTCTGACGTCCTTCTTAGGCATAGCTATGAGTTCTTTAGCCCGTTTCTTAGAGAACGTCACAAATAGTTTTGCCTGTCTCAGGCCTGGGAGGTTCTGCCAGTATTCTACTCGCTCATTTCTTTCCCAGTTGTTAACCACATTCTGTAAGCAGCTTTTGGTGGTTCCCAGGAGTGGTTCCGGCCCAATTGGCAGGGACTCTGAGCCTCTTTTCGCAAGACGATCAGCAGTTTCATTACCCTCATGACCCTCATGTCCAGGAATCCAGAGTAGGGTGACCTGGTTGTCCTGGGCCACAGTTTTGAGGGTATTCAGGCATTTCCAGACCAGCTTCGAGGTTATAGTGTATGAAGCAATGGCCTTCAGGGCAGCCTGACTGTCTGACAAGATGTACACTTTGGCTCTGTTGATATGCTTATTCAGCATTTCCTCAGCGCACAGTTGAATTGCATGGACCCTTCTCTTCAATTTAGAATAGCATTAAATTTTTAGGATCGAATGACACCAGCCAGAGTCTGTATGACCAACCGTTCGCTCAAAAACCCAGTTCCCCTTAGCGCCATATGGCACCTTAAAAAGTATCAATAGTTTACGAGGGATGAAAACGGGTAAAAATAGTATTTTACTGCATGAGTCTTTGATAAAACTATTCAACTTTAAATTTCAAGCAAAATCATTTTTATGAAGTGAAAAATGTGGTGCTTATGCAAGGAAACGTTGAAGAGAGTCCAGATCAAATAGACCATCTATTTGAAGCACCTATACGGCTTCAAGAACACTGAAAGCTGAAATTCCCCATCTGGGGGGACCACACAGATCCTAGGAACATACTCTTCTAGGATTTCACAGGATCGGATAGGCCCAAGCCTTCCACGTAATGTTTGAAGAGTCACAACACCCGGGTGCCGTTTTTAAATGGGTTAAATTACTAGTGAATTTGTAGAGTAGAATGAGACCGCCCAGAGCTCTGTAGGACCAACCGTTCGCTCCCTACGAGAACTTGAGGGTTAGTCTGACGATAAATCAGAAACACGAGGGTGAATCGCAAAAGAGGCCTAATTCCCATTCAAATTTTAGCTGACCTGAATGCGATCGCTGTTCGCTTCTTCAAGTTGTACTCAGTTTTGCGTCCTTAGCAACCAGTATTCAAATTTCCTAATGAAGGCCCCCACAACTCCCTATTTCTTCGCATTGAAAATGAAGCGTTTATTGCTTCAAAAAAACTTGATTGTGAAGGTAAAATAAAACATCTTGTTAACCCTTAATTTCCCACGTCTTTAAAAAAAATTGTTTTTTCGGATTTTTTAAATAAAATTTAGATATATTTGAGCAGATATTTCCTAAAAGGCTCTATTACAGTGTGTCAGCTCAAGAATGATCTTTCCTAGGACCACACTAGCGCTATCTGCGGCAGCAGAATCTGTCTATAAACCCTTTTTTTTGGAGAAGAAAAAGAAGACTTGGAAAAACCCTTGGTGGGATGTTGGGGTCTGTTATTTTTTAAAGCACAGAACCAATCTCTGCCTACCATCTCTGATGAGGAAACCGAACCAATAGCCTACAAGGTGAGAAATGAGGCCCTATTACAGTCTGTCAACTCGATAATTATCTAGTTTTTCTTTGAGTTATTTTGGTTTTACTGTTACGGTTTCTTAAACAATCAATAGATGGAGTAAAAACGGAGTTTAGTAGAATGTTGCCTATTTCCACGAAAATAATGAGTTTACACACACAATATGACAATAACTAGTTAGTAACATGACATATAATATATTAAGAAGACATATAATATAATAACAGGACAATAACTAGTTATTGTTTGTTACTGATGATGACCTAACCGTCGAAATCGATTTAACTTGGAACTCATTATATTCGTGGAAATAGACAACGTTCTACTCAACCCCGTTTTTATTAAAACGGTTTTCCACAATCTCATCGCGAGTGATTTTATTCCAATAGATGGAGTACCTACTTATCAAGATAGCCAACGGCTATCAGTTTTGGTTTAGAAGTGGATAAATAATTGCAGGTAAAAATTGGACTTCCTAAACGATACCTCAGGATATTAAGGGTTAAGTAATGCATGCATTTCAGGAGACGTCCCTTTGGATAAATATTAGGTCAATTTAAAATAGTGGTATAGAAAAATAATAAACCTTCGTGTGATAATTTGCAGCGTTTCCAATTCCCTAGGCTGATGCACTGATGAACTTTGAAAATCCTTTAAAATTTCAAAAAAATACAAGCCCGGAACGAGGAACGAACGGCACCGACTGAGACCCCCTTAACCCTAATTGGACCATGGTGTCACTAGTGTCACCGAAAACATCTTTAAAATTCCACAGCTGTCCCAAGGTGTCTCCAGATTAACTAGATTTAAATTGCAATTGAAAAGCTAATGGACAGAGCCAATTTTCGGAACCATTTTGGTTTATTATTTTCAATAATAAGCCTTTGGAATCGAGCAAGAAAAAAAAAATTTTAACCCCCCCAAAATTTGATGTTTTACGTTTCAAGGTACGTAGAATACGAAAATCGAATAAAAAACGCTGCAAATCATTGCTCAAAGGTTTATTATTTTCTGTATAGATCACCCTTCTGTATAGATCACTGGTTATCCATCAATAGCACCTACCACCATCTGTATTCTCCCTTGACCTTCCCTCTATTTTTCGAATTGTATGTACCTTGAAACGCGAAACATAAAATTTTTGGTTTGCTTTGAGCAATGGCTTCGGAGCTCACTCAGCTGATCAGTGATCTGAGGAGTGAAGAAGATCTCCTCGAATGCTGGAGACGCCTGGAAGAGCAATTCCAATCAATAGGATTGAAAATGGCTTTGGAGCTCACTCAGCTGATCAGTGATATGAGGAGTGAAGAAGATCTCCTCGAATGCTGGAGACGCCTGGTAGAGCACTTCCATTCAATAGGATTGAAAATGGCTTTGGAGCTCACTCAGCTGATCAGTGATATGAGGAGTGAAGAAGATCTCCTCGAATGCTGGAGACGCCTGGAAGAGCACTTCCATTCAATAGGATTGAAAATGGCTTCGGAGCTCTCTCAGCTGATCAGTGATCTGAAGAGTGAAGAAGCCTTTGAGCAATGATTTGCAGCGTTTTTTACCCACCAACATTTTTTTTACCTACCAACTTTTTTTTACCTACCAGCTAGGTACTACCTACCACACCATACTGGCTTCACACCTTCACAATCAAGTTTATTAAAAAGAACTAAACGCTTCACACTCGACTGGAAAATAGAAAGCTTCATATGGAAATTTGATTACTGGTTACGCAGAAGGCAAAACTGTATACAAATCGAAGAAATGAACAGCGATCGCATTTTAGTCCGATAAAATTTGAATGGAGATTAGACCTCTTTTGCGATTCACACTCATGATTCTGTTTTATCGAAGGAAAACCTTCAAGTACTTGTAGGGACCGAACGGTTTGTCCTACAGAGCTCCGGGTGGTCTCAAACATTTTTAAAAATTCAATACTATTTAAAATTGGTGAAAAAACGATACCTTTATTTCGAGAGTTTTCGAGCTAGGGCACTCTTGAAAATTTCAACCCTTAATTTTCACCCCTTAGAAGTGACCTACATCAACCAAAAGCTTCGCGGCACAACTAGACCCCAAATGGAGCCCATATACCAAATTTGAACCAAATCGGTCCAGTGTTGCTAAGAAAAGTGCCGCGTACGGCGTACGGCGGACGGCGTACGGCGGACGGACGGAAATTTTTTTATTCGATTTTCGTATTCTACGTACCTTGAAACGTAAAACATCAAATTTTGAGGGGGGTTAAAATTTTTTTTTCTTGCTCGATTCCAAAGGCTTATTATTGAAAATAATAAACCAAAAAATTTCCGTCCGTCCGCCGTACGCCGTACGCGGCACTTTTCTTAGCAACACTGGACCGATTTGGTTCAAATTTGGTATATGGGCTCCATTTGGGGTCTAGTTGTGCCGCGAAGCTTTTGGTTGATGTCAGTCACTTCTTAGGGGTGAAAATTAAGGGTTGAAATTTTCAAGAGTGCCCTAGCTCGAAAACTCTCGAAATAAAGGTATCGTTTTTTCACCAATTTTAAATAGTATTGAATTTTTAAAAATTTTTGAGACCACCCGGTGCTATGTAGGACAAACCGTTCGGTCCCTACGAGTACTTGAAGGTTTTCCGTCGATAAAACAGAATCATGAGTGTGAATCGCAAAAGAGGTCTAATCTCCGTTCAAATTTTATCTGACTAAAATGCGATCGCTGTTCATTTCTTCGATTTGTATACAGTTTGCTTTCTGCGTAACCAGTAATCAAATTTCCATATGAAGCTTTCTATTTTTCGAATCGAGTGTGAAGTGTTTAGTTCTTTCTAATAAACTTGATTGTGAAGGTGTGAAGGTGTGGTAGGTAGTACCTAGTTGGTAGGTAAAAAAAATGTTGGTGGGTAAAAAACGCTGCAAATCATTGCTCAATGGCTTCTTCACTCTTCAGATCACTGATCAGCTGAGTGAGCTCCGAAGCCATTTTCATTCCTATTGAATGGAAGTGCTCTTCCAGGCGTCTCCAGCATTCGAGGAGATCTTCTTCACTCTTCAGATCACTGATCAGCTGAGTGAGCTCCGAAGCCATTTTCAATCCTATTGAATGGAAGTGCTCTTCCAGGCGTCTCCAGCATTCGAGGAGATCTTCTTCACTCTTCAGATCACTGATCAACTGAGTGAGCTCCGAAGCCATTTTCAATCCTATTGAATGGATATGCTCTTCCAGGCGTCCCCAGCATTCGAGGAAATCTTCTTCACTCCTCAGATCACTGATCAGCTGAGTGAGCTCCAAAGCCATTTTCAATCCTATTGAATGGAAGTGCTCTTCCAGGCGTCTCCAGCATTCGAGGAAATCTTCTTCACTCCTCAGATCACTGATCAGCTGAGTGAGCTCCGAAGCCATTTTCAATCCTATTGAATGGAAGTGCTCTTCCAGGCGTCTCCAGCATTCGAGGAGATCTTCTTCACTCTTCAGATCACTGATCAGCTGAGTGAGCTCCGAAGTCATTTTCAATCCTATTGAATGGAAGTGCTCTTCCAGGCGTCTCCAGCATTCGAGGAGATCTTCTTCACTCCTCAGATCACTGATCAGCTGAGTGAGCTCCGAAGCCATTTTCAATCCTATTGAATGGAAGTGCTCTTCCAGGCGTCTCCAGCATTCGAGGAAATCTTCTTCACTCTTCAGATCACTGATCAGCTGAGTGAGCTCCGAAGCCATTTTCAATCCTATTGAATGGAAGTGCTCTTCCAGGCGTCTCCAGCATTCGAGGAAATCTTCTTCACTCCTCAGATCACTGATCAGCTGAGTGAGCTCCGAAGCCATTTTCAATCCTATTGAATGGAAGTGCTCTTCCAGGCGTCTCCAGCATTCGAGGAGATCTTCTTCACTCTCCAGATCACTGATCAGCTGAGTGAGCTCCGAAGTCATTTTCAATCCTATTGAACGCAGGAAGCTGAAATTTGAGAGGGAAGGTCAAGGGAGAATACAGATGGTGGTAGGTGCTATTGATGGAGAACCAGTGATCTATACAGAAGGGTGATCTATACAGAAAATATTAAACCTTTGAGCAATGATTTGCAGCGTTTTTTCATCGATTTCCTTGGACATTCTTGTCATAACTGTATTTAGAGACTTCCGATAGCCCATAACAATTTTGCTGTTCATTAAATTTAAATTTGCAATTTAATTGTGGTTACTCAACTGACACTTTGAGACATCTGCGGAGTTCCTGACATGTTTTCGTGACACTAGTGACACCGTGTTCCAATTAGGGTTAAGTGTCACACTGTGTATTATTATTGGTGAGATGGTTCCCTAAAAGATTGTCGAGGGTTTGGCCTACATGTTTGGCCCTCTCAGGTCGATAACCTTCTCTCTCCGCAATATCGGGGAAGGTTTCCCCGGGAAATAGTTTTTTAATGAGAGATAAAACTCGAGGAAGGAGCGTTATAGTTGAGAGGGTTATATGTTTGTTTTAGAGATTCCTTACGGTTGTTATATGTCGAAAAAGAGAGGTCGTTATGTCGGTGGGGCGGTGGGTGGGGGCGGGCGGGAGCGCAAGCGGGGAAACGAGAGCCGCGAGAGCTCCGCGCGGCCGTCCCCGGAACGCTCAGGTATGACGTCACGGATCTCCCTGTCCCTTATTGGTCGGGCCCGGTATTGATTCAACAGTGTGTGTTTCTCTCTGCAGAGCCCAAGATCTCGTAGTAAGGGAAGACCAGTGTGTAAAGGACAGGTGATGAATGGAGACGTATTCTATAAGGCAACCAGCAGTCTGTGCTTCAAAGGTGGATGCAGGGCCGATATAGACAACTCGTACCGTAATGTCATGTTGTGAGATATGTGAGGCTGTAGAACCGACAACCTCCACGGACCCTTGTCTCAAAGAGAGGAAATGGTGGTGCTTTTTGTTATCTAGTGTGTTCACGTTTCTCGCTGGACTCCTCATCGTTTTACTTTGGCGTGTATTCGCGTTCCTTTTCTGTCGGAAAGAGCCAGATCTCGCTCCAAATGATCCGAAACAGAAAGAGCAGAAAGCTGCCCGTCAGGGCAAACAAGAGTTTGAAGGAACCTTCATGACAGAGGCCAAAGACTGGGCAGGAGAACTGATTTCTGGTCAAACCACTACAGGAAGAATACTGGTAAGTGGATTTTCCCAACATACACCCCCTTAAACACCTCGCACCATTAAAATAACAGCAAATTATCCCCAACCTTACATTTATAAAGAGGTTATATTCTTAATAATAAATATCATTTATAAAACAGTAGTATAAATTAACGCGTAGAGCGACTGGGAGAGGTGTTCAGGCATTCTGGGGAATCGGTTTATTTCAGTCCGAATCCGCGTCCAATTGTTCCAATGGATCACAATCTAATTTAAAATCCTTCTCCCACTAATTTTAGATGTTTCCCTTTTAACTAACGGCCCTAAGACAACAAAACGACGCTCCACTGACTAGGAAAACCAGCGGATTTGGTTTTGGTGAGGAAAAAACACGGGGGTTTCTGCTATCAATTTCAGATCGTGCTTTTCTCTCCCTGCCAGTGGTGACCTAATTTTACCTCAACCCTCCCGCTCCCACCCTCGCCGAGGTGAGTTACCCCTGGCTTGATACTGCAACTTGAACCTCGCTGAATCGGCCTCCCGAATCTCGAGGGAAAATTCGAAATGTTTCATACCGATTTTGAGTTGCATGTTTTCCGAATCCCGATCCTTACCGATCACACCCCACCCGAAATGTACGGCCATAATATGATTTTGAGGAGCTCCTCCCTAGGAAAGGTTTAAAATACACGTACATCTTGCAGTTTTCACTCCTATCAACGCGATGTTAAAACGCTGCAAATTATTACACAATGGTTTATTATTTGTCTATACAGATCACTCGTCTACAAAATCACCAACCATCCAATATGAAAAAAAGAAAAGAAAAGTAAAAAAAAAATCAAAAAAAAAAAATCAAAATCACCAACCATTGATTGCATTTTGGTCAGCTCTAATTTGAACGGAGATTAGGCCTCTTTTGCGATTCACACTCGTGTTTTGATTTATATATATATATTTCAATATAAACCCTTAAATTTTCGTAGGGAGCGAACGGTTTGTCCTACAGAGCTCCGCGTGGTCTCAAAAAATTCTATATAATCTTAAATTGAAGGAAAAACAATACCTTTATATCAAAATTTTTTGAGTTAGGGCGTTTTCAAAATTTCAAAATTGATTTTGGAACCCTTAGAAGTGACCTACATGAACCAAAAGCTTCGGGGCACAACTAGACCCCAAATGGAGCCTACATACCAAATTTCATCAAAATCGGTCAATGCTAAGTGGCAAAAGTGCCGCGTACGGCGGACGGACGGCCAAATTTTTATTCGTTTTTTGGATTCTACGTACCTTGAAACGTAAACCATCAAATTTTGAGGGGGTGTTAAAATTTTTTCTTCTTGGTCGATTCCAAAGGTTCATTATTGAAAATAATAAACCAAAATCATACTTTTGATTTGATAATTTCGAACTCTATGAGTCCTCTCAGTACTGACCTGAAGTACCGTCATACTGCCGTCCAATAGTATGCAGTAACTCACGCTGGAGTACTTTAGTGAAACCGCTGCAAATTATTACACAAAGGTTTATTAATTTTCTATATAGATCACTCGCCTGCAAAGAACATGGCTTTGCCATTGTCACCAGCTGCCAACCAAGTTACAACCAACCTACCACATACCTACTTCACAATCAAGTTTAATTGAAAGAAATAAACGTTTCACACTCATTTCGAAGAAACAAGGAGTTGAGGTTGCCCTAATAATCAGGAAATTCGATTACTGGTTGTTAAAGTCGCAAAACTGAGTACCACTCGAAGAAACAAACAACGATCGCAATTTGGTCAGCTAAAATTTGAACGGAGATTAGGCCTCTTCTGTGATTCACACTCGTGATTCTGTTTTATCCAAGGAAAAACCTTAAGTCCTCCTAGGAAGCGAACGGATCGCCCTACAGAGCTCCGGGTGGTCTCTAAAATTTTAAAAATTCAATACTATTTAAAATTTGTGAAAAAACAATACCTTTATTTCAAGAGTTTTCGAGCTGGGGCTCAATTGGAAATGTCAACCCTTAATTTTCATCCCTTAGAAGTGACTGACATCATCCAAAAGCTTTGGGGCACAACTAGACCCCAAATGGAGCCCATATGCTAAAATTCATAAAAATCGGTGCCGCGTATGGCGGACGGGCGGACAATTTTTTATTTGATTTTCGAATTCTGCGTAGGTATTTTGAAACGTAAACCATCAAATTTTTGGAGGGGGGGGGGGTTAACAATTTTTTTCCTTGGTCGATTCCAATGGTTCATTATTGAAAAAAATAAACCGAAATGAGGTTTTGTGTCCTGCCAACAGAGTAGGACGTGATAGTAATCGTCCCTGAGATCGTAATTGAGGGGCTTGATGGTTAGCGAATGGTACTATACCCGTTTTGGTCAAACGTGAGAAAAACGCGAAAAACCATAGCGACATGAAAAACATTATATGATTTAATTTTTAATGATTTTTTTATGATTTAATGTTTTAATTTTTTATTTGGTACCTTCTGAAATCAAACGGAATGTTCAGCCTTGTTTTTTCCAGGGAATACATTATCTTTTGCTCCAAAACGATCGCATTTTTGTGAAGAACTCCCCCTCTAAAACCCTGGGAGTGTTCTCAATTTCGATTAAAATGATCTTTAGAACCTTTCGACGAACCTAATCGTATTTGTAATCGTAATCTTCAAGGCAATTACAATGATTATCTCTTGAATTTTATGATGCTGAATCAATTTTAAGGGATTCCAGCACTGAAGTAATGCTCCTCTGTGGAAAGGTCCCATACTGTTGTCAAGAAAATGTCCAGACACACGCTTTTGACCATAATATGGTTATTGATGACCATATTATGGTCATCAATAACCATAATATTGTCATCAATTGACTAAATTAATGGCTTATAACGCTAAACTCTTTAATTTCTTCTAGAAATTTTCAAACAATAATCTTCAAGAAGGTCAATATTATGGATTTGTTGAATTTGACTTTTTCGGAAATTAAAAAAAAAAAAAAGTGTGGAAGATGGACAGACATAGCGCCCTTGTGCTTTAAGGTATCGATAAGGGGTGTCATAGCAAAAGATCGATGGGGTTCGAGGAGAAGGTAATAATTTGAATGGGTTGTGGAATTATTTTTGGTAATAGCTTTGATGAGTTCATTTGCCAGTTCAATCGGTCCAAAACGTGGTGGGATTACGCCCAAATCTGCCTACCAAAGTAAAATTTCACCGTAATCTTTATTTTAGCGAATTTTCTAAAAAATAAAGTTATTGCAATGGACTCAACTCTCTCAACTCATGGGTTGGGATGTTGATGATTCCCTATCAAAATCATTGCTTTCGGACTGTTAGTAGCCACTGCGCATGCGCAAACGTGAATTTCCTTGTAACAACCATAATTTCTACATTTTCCATCCGAGAGATATATTATATCTCTGAGTATTTCTTCGAAATCGGATGGAAAATGTAGAAGTTATAAAATCTATATATTATATAGGGGTCATTTCAAAATTTGGGGTTATTTTGTCCTCGAACTTTCCCATAAATTATTGTTGAAGTTTTTATGTTTTTTCTCCCGTAAACGTCCTTTGTTTTGACCACTGAGGCAGATCCTGAAGTGGGCGCACACTTTATCAAGTAGTTTCAAATTTATAGAATTTTGAATTTTTTTCCATAATTTCGACTTTGTAGGGAGAGATAAAACATTGTAGGGAGAGAGAAAACCAAGTGTGAGTTGAACTCATGAAACCTTTTCATTCCTTCAAAATACGAGAATCTTAGTTTAGGAGAGTCTCTTTTATTTATCGCAATCACAGTCCGAAGCTATAATCTAGGTACATCAGAATTATCAGATTCTTCAAGTCTTTCAATCAGTCTAATCTTCCGTAAAATGTGGGTTAAGGAAAAGTCAGAATTATATGACCCAGCGGTGTAAATAGTTCAGGTAACTCTTAAAAATGTAAACGGCTTTGAAAAAACTTTTGAGAACCCATAGTTTATTGAGTTTCTTAATAGTACATAGGTAACTCATTTTCTTAATAATGCATAGGTAACTCACTTTCTTAGTAATACATAGGTAACTCAGTTTCTAAGTAATACATAGGTAACTCAGTTTCTAAGTAATACATAGGTAACTCAGTTTCTAAGTAATACATAGGTAACTCGGTTTCTTGAATAAAATTCTTACAAAAACGCTCGATTCCAAAGGTTTATTGAAAATAATAAACCAATAGTGTCCAACATTCGGGAATCAGAGCCTAACTAAAATAAAATGAGGTAAGGATCAAAAATCCAAAAATGTCAAACTAATGGGAACTGCACTAATGGGAACTGGGAATCTGAACAAAATCTCCTGTATTTATGACTCGAATACCATTGTCATTAACCTCAAACTGTGCATGGATCCCCGGAAACGCCGTAATCCATTTTGGTTTATTATTTTCAATAATGAACCTTTGGAATCGACCAAGGAAAAAATTTTTTTTAATTCCCCCTCAAAATTTGATGGTTTACGTTTCAAGGTACGTAGAATCCAAAAATCGAATAAAAATCGGTCAATGCTAAGTGGCAAAAGTGCCGCGTACGGCGGACGGACGGCCAAATTTTTATTCGATTTTTGAATTCTACGTACCTTGAAACGTAAACCATCAAATTTTGAGGGGGTGTTAAATTTTTTTTTTTCTTGGTCGATTCCAAAGGTTCATTATTGGAAATAATAAACCAAAATTTGGCCGTCCGTCCGCCGTACGCCGTACGCCGTCCGCCGTACGCGGCACTTTTGCCACTTAGCATTGACCGATTTTGATGAAATTTGGTATGTAGGCTCCATTTGGGGTCTAGTTGTGCCCCGAAGCTTTTGGTTCATGTAGGTCACTTCTAAGGGTTCCAAAATCAATTTTGAAATTTTGAAAACGCCCTAACTCAAAAAATTTTGATATAAAGGTATTGTTTTTCCTTCAATTTAGGATTCTATAGAATTTTTAGAATTTTTTGAGACCACGCGGAGCTCTGTAGGACAAACCGTTCGCTCGCTACGAGAATTTAAGTGTTTTACGCACGATAAATCAGAAACACGAGTGTGAATTGCAATAGAGGCCTAATCTCCGTTCAAATTTTAGCTGACCGAAATACGATCGATGTTTTTCTTCAAGTTGGATGGTTGGTGGCTTTGCAGACGAGTGATCTATAGAAAAATAATAAACCATTGTGTAATAATTTGCAGCGTTTTTCTCTTCATATTGGATGGTTGGTGATTTTGTAGACGAGTGATCTATATAAAAATAATAAACCGTTGTGTAATAATTTGCAGCGTTTTTTACTACAATAGTACCATCGTCATTAATAGTATCGTTGCTGTAAACATAGTGATAAGGCGTAATGTTTTTCCTTCCGAATCTACCAAGGTAGTGGAAGCTTTGTTTTCACTTTTCTAGGTAGAAAGAAAAATGTTCTCCAAAATCAAAAATCTACACGCGTTTTACGTTTCAGACCTTCCTGAACAATTTTGGTTCCGTGTCTGTCTGTCTGTCATGAAATCTTTGCCACATCCATAACTTCTACATTTCTCATCCGATTTTGATGAAATTGTCAGGGATTGTACGGATTGCCTTGTATATGGTCCCCTATGAAAATCATCACCCCCGGATTAATTAATAGTTATTAATAGAATTCTTTTTTTTTGGGCTCGCTCTTCAAGCTGGCCAAAATGAACATTCCTGGAGTGAGTGTTTCGGGCACAGGCGGTTTAGCTGATGCTGGAAGTCCAGTAGAGGTGGAAGGAACAGCACACGTAGACGGTTCATCCAAAGTTGACTAGAACTTCTGCACAAAATATGTTGTTGTAATTACTGATGTAACCTATGGATAACTACTAATACCAAGAATATACACCAAGAGCTCAAATTTAAACCATTATCTTGGTGAACCATGAGCAAAACTTCTCTCCCTGCAATTCCATCTCTCTTCCTACAAACCAGCCTCTTCCCAGAAGTTGTAGGTAGAGAGGTTGTAGGGAGAGAGGTTGTAGGGAGAGAGATTTTTGAGGTTATCACTCTCTACTGGCCTCACCATTATTGATTCTGAATGTTAAAAAAATACATAACACTATGGCATTCATAATTGTAATTTAAGTTTAATTAAACTTATTTGAACACTTACCCTGATGAGTGAGGTGGTTGTAGGGATGGAGAAAGTATTTACCTACTCTCAAAGCTTCAACACTTCACAACATAACCCACACAACTGGCAGCTTGGAAATTCAACAAACTTCAGTAGCTTCGGAAGCCATCTTGCAGCAGTGTTCACTTTTGTTTTTCATGACACAAAATAATCGTTTTCCAGGAGTGGGCGGGCATTTCAAAAAAATTGTAGGGAGAGAGAATAAAACCTTGTGACAGCATCAAAACATAGCAAAAACCCTTCCAATTCATGGAATTTTCGTTCGTTTCTAATTTATTCCTGAAGAGGAGAGTATCCTGGACCAATAACATTTTTTACTTAAATTAAAATATGAATATAGAGTTCTACAAAAATTTTCAAAGTTCCCAACCTACCCTTTGTGACAGGTGTAGGGAGAGAGAATTGGGATCGTTAATGATTTTTAATTATCTGAGTTAATTGATTAGTGAAATTCATTTTATGTGATCTTTGTAGACACCAACCTGCTGTATCTTCCTGAAAAAATTCTGAATTTCCAAGACAAATAGAGTGTTCACAAAAGCTGCGTGACAAGAAATAACCCCAAATTTTGAAATGACCCATAGATTGCCTGTTTTGATTAACGTGGAGATTGTCCCCTTATTTGGTAGTACAATTGATGTTTTGAGATAAACTACTATGCATCGGATCATCTGTAAACAAGGAAGCTGTGCCACACGTAAAACAATTATTTATTTACGATTATTATATAATATATAATAATCGTAAATCACTATTCACTATTATTTATTATTTATTTATTTTGAGTTTTGGAAAAGTGAGGAGCGATAATTTACTAATATTATAATACAATATAGCTAGATATTATGAAAATAAGAATTTTCTTCCAGAGTTGACAAAGTTGCTATCCAGAAAGGTGATTTTTAAAGAGTAGGTACATGAGATTGAACATTTCTAAATCACTCTTACTACGTCCGCAGCCACTTCCCAACTGTTTTAGATGGGCTGGTAGGTAAAGTGTTACCAATGGGGTAAAACTCGAAACTGCTCGCATTCCATAGTGAAAGAATTGTTTTTCACTCTCATGAAATTGAAAAAAAAACAGCCTCTCGTTTTTCTTGAATAGCACTCATAATTTTCAAATAAGGCTGCTTTTTACTATTGAATTACATACAGAATGAGGAGACAATTCCATCGATATGAAAAAGTCGATTTTTGAAAAAAATCGAGCTACTGCTCATTTTTATTGGACGGCAGTATCTAAATGCGGTTACTACTTTTGAATTCCAAAACACTTGTTTACTGGAAAACATACAATTGCATATTTTGGATTGTTTGCGACTTCAAATACGAATAGTGTGGAGATAAACAATCATAAATCATGGATGAGATGTTTTTAACTACCAAATAACAATCGGCTGATGTTTGAAGAGAAAATGATAACGCGAGCTCCGTAAAATCGTTTGAAAACATTCGTTCTGGAATCCCTGACCTTCCAATTGAGAAACATGTTTTTGACATCAAAACTCCAATTTTAGAACCTCTGGCGTGAACAAAATCGACAAGGTGGACGTTGAAGAATACCAAGGCCAGAGTAATGGTATAAGTCCGACCCAAGTAACGTACCTACATTTTTGAACTACATCGTGAAGGAAATTTATGTACACGTAACGGCGGCTTTTTATTCCTTGTCGGTGCTATTTGTTACTACAATTTGAAGAATATACATGCAAACTGTGATTTACAGCGACGTGGAACTAAAAAGCTCGCCCGAAAGAGAAAAACGCTGCAAATTATTACACGAAGGTTTATTATTTTTATATTTAGATCACTCGCCTGCAAAGAACACAGCTTTGCCATTGTCATTACCTACCAACCATATTTTTGCTTCACAATGAAGGTTATTTTGAATAAGTTTCACACCATTGCGTGGGGAAATTTGATTACTGGTCGTTAAGGACGCAAAACTGAGTACAACTCGAAGAAACGAACAACGATCGTATTTTGTTAACTACTACTCTTTCGCGATTCACACTCGTGTTTCTGATTTATCATAAGTTCGACCCTTAAGTTCTCGTAGGGAACGATCGGTTTGTCCTACAGAGCTCCGGGTGGTCTCATTCGATTCTAAAAATGCAATAATATTTCAAAGCAAGTGGGTGTGGCACATAGCTTCCTCGTATCCATAACCCGATTGTACAGATGAGCCGATGCGTAGTAGTTGATCTCAAAACATCGATCTCTAAGTACCTTGCACTACCCTCATAGGGGACCATCTACACGTCAACAGGCACAATTTATGAATGTATCTACGAATCTGTAACAAAGAAATATGCTTTTGCTCATGAGCAGTGACTACTATCAGTTTAGGGGGTGATGATTTTCATAGAGGACCATCTACACTCCAACCCGCCAAATCCCCGAAAATGTCATCGAAATATGATGAGAAATGTAGAAGTTATGGCAGTGGCAAGTATTTCACTTTTGCGCATGCGCAACGGCTATTATCAGTCCGAGGGTGATGATTTTCATAGGGGACCATCTACACGCCCACCCGCACAATCCCTGAAAATTTCATCGAAAGCGGACGAGAAATGGAAGTTATGGCTGTGGCAAGGATTTCATGACAGACACATGGACACACAGACAGACACGGAACCAAAATGGTTCAGGAAGGTCTAAAACGTAAAATGCGAGCGAAAATTTTGATTTTGGAGAACCTTTTGTTTCAACCTTGAAAAGTGAAAACAACGCTTCCGCTACCTTGGTAGACTCGGTAAAAATTGGTAAAAAACCTCACCTTTATTTCGAGAGTTTTCGAGCTAGGGCACTCTTTATTGAAAATAATAAACCAAAATTAATTTTTGAAAAGTGTTTTATCTCCTGAGTCCTCTTGGCCTAGGAAAACTGAAAACTGCGATGAAAAAAAATCGATTTTTCGCTCTTAGTTCTTTTAACCATTGGATAGGTATTCAATCTTCGATACCCAACATGTGAATGAGATTCAACCCCCCCCCCCTCCCACCACAGCTGTTATACGTCGTAACATCGGACTTTTATCTGTTGGTTTTGGTACATAATACGTAGAAGATTAAATCAGTATTCAAGATGAAACCCCCAAAACCCTACTTCTTGTGGTTTCCGGTGTCCTGGCATGTTGGTGACACCACTGCTTTGTTCCGTGATGGCACAAAGAATAGGTCTTAAAATTCTTGAGGTCCATATTGATCCATATTGATCATGTTCCCAGAATTTTAAAGCTTGGTTACCAGTAGTAGGCAGCCTTAATAGGAACCACAATATAGCAAGATCATTTATTTTGTGGTCATTATCTCCCAATTTGCCCTCTCGCCATGCTAATTTCCGTACTCTGGTGAAGTAATTCATAGCAACTGGGAAGCAACTTCCATGATTTGTACGTGTTTTTTTTTCTCCGTTGAGTGTTATTATTATTATTTATTTATTTGATGACAAATTAAACAAGTGGGAACCTCATAACAGCAATTGTCATGTGTCAGATACATCAGCTTGTAAATATAGCAACAGAAACACTTGTTCATTATTAGAGCCAACCGCCGACTCTACAAATTTGAGGCAACTCGGACCAGTAGTTCGTGAGGCATTTTTTGCAAGAACTCTGAACTCAGAAGCTGACCCAAAAGAGAGAAAAAGCGATTCAGAGTACGCATGCGCCAGGGGAGAATTTACATTTGAAGATACTGTGTCTGATAGGAAGAACGATCGGGACAATAAGTTTACCATAGACAGACAGGCATATTTAAAATGATAGGGAGTTGGAAATTATTGAGGAAGCTGTGGAATTCGAACGGGGGGAGAGAATTGTGATTCTGGAACACGAAACAGATTACACCAATAATCCATCAGCTTCGTGGCGGTGTCAAACTACCCTCCAGTTGTGTGCAATCCGACCAATATGGGTCGTGAGATATGAATGAATCAGTGAGATCTCGTTTGCTAGTTACTATTGATCCAGTGCCGTCTATATTCATGAGGTATCGTCCTGGATGTGCCTGCATGCTCCTTGACAGTTTGACGCAAAAAAAGGTTGTAGGAAGCACAACTGAGTGACATGAAATTCTACTCGAAGAGTCGGAAAACATCGCTAAGCAATCCTTAAGTATCTTGTTCTCATAGGGGACCATCTACACGCCAACCCGCATAATCTCTGAAAATTTCATCGACTTCGGATGAAAAATGTAGAAGTTATGGTTGGATTTTATGAGGCTACACGAGTGTTAGCAGTATGTGAACGGAAGTGAGCCAATTTTCAGCCAAGCTAAATGCGGTGGTGGCAAGAAAATGTCCAATTTTTAGCGAAATCTGCTGATTTTTGTTTTTACAAAAGAAATCGACCAGACATGAATTAACATTCTTCAAGGAGTTTTGAAATACAAAATCTGAACGCCAATTTTGATTTTAGAGAACACAGTTGCATTCGTACAGAATTAGAAATATTGGGTCCTCCAAATTATATTTCTATAATCTATAGCCGAGGAAATTTTGTTACCCGAGTACTCGCGCTTCTTATTTTATGACTATTTTATAAATATCTATTTTTCTACTTACAACTAGTCGACCAACATCTGTGATAAATTCTCTGTTACATCGTGATATTATTTTTAACTTAGTCGTCTATATTTAACTTGTGGTATGTTGCTTTTTATTCTATTGAAATTAATTTATTGAGTGTGTGCCTGTCCCGCCCGGGGGTGGTGGCCTTCCTGGTGGGATTTTCCGCGTGTCCTTGCCGGGGACCGCTGGTTTTGGATTCGGGATGCCACCATGGTGGGCGGGTCCGGGCGGGGCTGGGATTTTTCCCCGGCCCCGCATCGCGTGCTGCGATGTTCACTGCTTCACAGGGCATTCGTTTTCTTAGGAAAAAAACTCTCTCCTTCCTTTTTTGACACCATATTGCTTTATTGTTGTTATGTTTATCTTATTTATATTGACAATTGCATATGCACTATGTGCTTCTGGCAAATAAAATTATGCTTTAAAAAATTTATACATTACGTACAAGATATTTCTCACTCGCTTCTTAGGAATAGTTTTTGGTTTATTATTTTCAATAATGAACCTTTGGAATCGACAAAAAACACAATTTGTTGGTTTACGTTTCAAGGTACGTAGAATCCCAAAATCGAATAAATAATCGAATGAGACCACCCAGAGCTCTGTAGGACCAACCGTTCGTTCCCTATGAGAACGTAAGGGTTGGACTCACGATAAATCAGAAACACGAGTGTGAATCACGAAAGAGGCCTAATCTCCGTTCAAATTTTATCTGACCAAAATGCGATCGTTGTTCGTTACTTTGAGTTGCACTCAGTTTTGCGTCCTTAGCAACCAGTAATCAAATTTTCTAATAAAGGCACCCGCAACTCTTTATTACTTCGAAACTGAGTGTGAAGCTTTTATTACTTCCAAATAACCTTGGTTGTGAAGTAGGAAGTTAGTTGGAAAGTAGTACCAATTGGTAAGTGAAAACAACAAGAAAGTTACAATGGCAAAGCTGTGTTCTTTGCAGACAAGTGATCTATATAGAAATGGTAAACCTGGGCATATTAATTTGTAGCGTTCTCTGAACAAATTTGGTTTCATGAAGTCAGTTTCTTGTCCAAAATTCTTTCCCGGTTTTGATTGAATTTGCTAGGTTTTTGGGGATTTGCTCACAGATGGTCCCCTATGAATATCAACTGGACAATAGTGTAGCGTCGTCAAACTTATTTTACTCGTGCTTAATTTCTCTCTAGTTTTCTGGTCTTGCGGAATGAGTTCGCCCTAATTATGCCATTTTGCATTATTGAAACTTTATCGTTCTCGGAGTAGCACTAAGAGGAGCTCGCTCGGCATCGAAAGACATGCCTTCCGTACGGAGTGGGATTTCTCGTTAATGATGTCGCACGACCCTGAAGAAACAGTAAGTTATTGATTGAAATGGAACGCCCCGGTAGGTCCTCGGAGCAGGAAGGGTCACCAGTGGTGTAACTTACTCTAGGAGGCCGAGCTCAGTTCCCGGGGGTAATCATCTCCTCTGTACTTTCTTCGAGGTCTTAAGCCCAACGGAGTGCTAAATTACCTTCTCTTGACCTCAGATAGAATGAATTGACCTCCTTCCCAACCATTTGACTCAGCAAGACTTCCTCCTACCTGTTAGTCGGTTACTTTTACTCTAAGCACACCTCAAGGCTGCTGGGTTTTGACCAATCAACTTAAACGCTATGTTTTACTGTTCTAACATTATTACACGTAAGTTATTCTTCTAGGCATGACAAGATGAAAATCGACTTATGTATTTGGATTTCACTTCCACGCTAATAAATTAGAGCTGGGCAAAACGGCTCTGAGCGCTCCGCTCATTGAAAAGAGTTCTCTTTTCAACTGATCACTGGATCTTTTCGGCTCTTTTGCGCTCGTATGTATTGTAGGGGCAAACATGCAAATAGACGCAAAGATAAATAGAATAAATAAGGTATTAACAAATAAAATTAATAACTTAACTTATAAATAAACTTTAAAAAAACGCTGCAAATCATTGCTCAAAGGTTTATTATTTTCTGTACAGATCACCCTTCTGTATAGATCACTGGTTCTCCATCAATAGCACCTACCACCATCTGTATTCTCCCTTGACCTTCCCTCTCAAATTTCAGCTTCCTGCGTTCAATAGGATTGAAAATAACTTCGGAGCTCACTCAGCTGATCAGTGATCTGAAGAGTGAAGAAGATCTCCTCGAATGCTGAAGACGCCTGGAAGAGCTCTTCCATTCAATAGGATTGAAAATGGCTTCGGAGCTCACTCAGCTGATCAGTGATCTGAGGAGTGAAGAAGATCTCCTCGAACGCTGGAGACGCCTGGAAGAGCACTTCCATTCAATAGGATTGAAAATGGCTTCGGAGCTCACTCAGCTGATCAGTGATCTGAGGAGTGAAGAAGATCTCCTCGAACGCTGGAGACGCCTGGAAGAGCACTTCCATTCAATAGGATTGAAAATGGCTTCGGAGCTCACTCAGCTGATCAGTGATCTGAAGAGTGAAGAAGCCTTTGAGCAATGATTTGCAGCGTTTTTTACCCACCAACATTTTTTTTACCTACCAAATTTTTTTTACCCACCAGCTAGGTACTACCTACCACACCATACTGGCTTCACACCTTCACAATCAGGTTTATTAGAAAGAACTAAACGCTTCACACTCGATTGGAAAAAAACGCTCTAAATCATTGCTCAAAGGTTTATTATTTTCTGTATAGATCACCCTTCTGTATAGATCACTGGTTCTCCATCAATAGCACCTACCACCATCTGTATTCTCCCTTGACCTTCCCTCTCAAATTTCAGCTTCCTGCGTTCAACAGGAGAGAAAATGGCCTTGGAGCTCACTCAGCTGATCAGTGACCACTCATGCGCTTTCAGCATTCTCCATTGACCCGCCCTCTCAAATTTCAGGTTCCTGCGTTCAACAGGAGAGGAAATGGCCTTGGAGCTCACTCAGCTGATCAGTGACCACTCAGGCGCCTTCAGCATTCTCCTTTGACCCTGCCTCTCAAATTTCAGGTTCCTGTGTTCAACAGGAGAGGAAATGGCCTTGGAGCTCACTCAACTGATCAGTGACCACTCAGGCGCCTTCAGTATTCTCAATTGACCCGCCCTCTCAAATTTCAGGTTCCTGCGTTCAACAGGAGAGAAAATGGCCTTGGAGCTCACTCAGCTGATCAGTGACCACTCAGGCGCCTTCAGCATTCTCCTTTGACCCTGCCTCTCAAATTTCAGGTTCCTGTGTTCAACAGGAGAGGAAATGGCCTTGGAGCTCACTCAACTGATCAGTGACCACTCAGGCGCCTTCAGCATTCTCAATTGACCCGCCCTCTCAAATTTCAGGTTCCTGCGTTCAATAGGAGAGGAAATGGCCTTGGAGCTCACTCAGCTGATCAGTGACCACTCATGCGCTTTCAGCATTCTCCATTGACCCGCCCTCTCAAATTTCAGGTTCCTGCGTTCAACAGGAGAGGAAATGGCCTTGGAGATCACTCAGCTGATCAGTGACCACTCAGGCGCCCTCAGCATTCTCCTTTGACCCTGCCTCTCAAATTTCCGGTTCCTGTGTTCAACAGGAGAGGAAATGGCCTTGGAGCTCACTCAACTGATCAGTGACCACTCAGGCGCCTTCAGCATTCTCCATTGACCCGCCCTCTAAAATTTCAGCTTCCTGCGTTCAACAGGAGAGAAAATGGCCTTGGAGCTCACTCAGCTGATCAGTGACCACTCAGGCGCCTTCAGCATTCTCCATTGACCCGCCCTCTAAAATTTCAGCTTCCTGCGTTCAACAGGAGAGAAAATGGCCTTGGAGCTCACTCAACTGATCAGTGACCACTCAGGCGCCTTCAGCATTCTCAATTGACCCGCCCTCTCAAATTTCAGCTTCCTGCGTTCAACAGGAGAGAAAATGGCCTTGGAGCTCACTCAGCTGATCAGTGACCACTCATGCGCTTTCAGCATTCTCCATTGACCCGCCCTCTCAAATTTCAGGTTCCTGCGTTCAACAGGAGAGGAAATGGCCTTGGAGATCACTCAGCTGATCAGTGACCACTCAGGCGCCTTCAGCATTCTCCTTTGACCCTGCCTCTCAAATTTCCGGTTCCTGTGTTCAACAGGAGAGGAAATGGCCTTGGAGCTCACTCAACTGATCAGTGACCACTCAGGCGCCTTCAGCATTCTCCATTGACCCGCCCTCTAAAATTTCAGCTTCCTGCGTTCAACAGGAGAGAAAATGGCCTTGGAGCTCACTCAGCTGATCAGTGACCACTCAGGCGCCTTCAGCATTCTCCTTTGACCCTGCCTCTCAAATTTCAGGTTCCTGTGTTCAACAGGAGAGGAAATGGCCTTGGAGCTCACTCAGCTGATCAGTGACCACTCAGGCGCCTTCAGTATTCTCCATTGACTTTTGATTATGGAAATTTGATTACTGGTTACGCAGAAGGCAAAACTGTATACAAATCGAAGAAATGAACAGCGATCGCATTATAGTCAGAAAAACGCTGCAAATCATTGCTCAAAGGAGAGGACCAAGAACACTCTCTTGTGGGACTCCTGGATTGATTTGATATGATTATTATTTGCAGTAACCATCCGGGGGTCCAGGAGGCTTGCCCCCTGGCAAGGCCCCAAGGGCGGAGTTTATTCGATTTTCGGATTCTACGAACCTTGAAAAGTAAAACATCAAATTTTGAGGGGGGTTAACAATTTTTTTTTCTTGCTCGATTCTAATGGTTCATTACTGAAAATAATAAACCAAAACATCGATCTCATTTTGGTCAGCTAAAATTTGAACGGAGATTAGGCCTCGTTTGCGATTCACACTCGTGATTCTGTTGTATCGAAGGAAAACCCTAACTCGTAGGGAGCTAAATCGTCCTACAGAGCTCCGCGTGGTCTCTAAAATTTCTAAAAATTCAATACTATCTTAAATTGGTGAAAAAAGGATACCTTAATTTCGAGTTTTCGAGCTAGGGCACTCTTGAAAATTTCAACCCTCAATTTTCACCCCTTAGTAGTGACCTACATCAACCAAAAGCTTCGCGGCACAACTAGACCCCAAATGGAGCCCATATACCAAATTTGAACCAAATCGGTCCAGTGTTGCTAAGAAAAGTGCCGCGTACTGCGTACTGACGGAAATTTTTTTGTTCGATTTTCGGATTCTACGTAGTACCTACCTTGAAACGTAAAACATCAAATTTTGAGGGGGGGTTAAAATTTTTTTTTTCTTGCTCGATTCCAAAGGCTTATTATTGAAAATAATAAACCAAAATTTCAACGGAGATTAGACCTCTTTTGCGATTCACACTCATGATTCTGTTTTATCGAAGGAAAACCTTCAAGTACTCGTAGGGACCGAACGGTTTGCCCTACAGAGCTCCGGGTGGTCTCAAAAATTTTTAAAAATGCAGTACTATTTAAAATTAGTGAAAAAACGATACCTTTATTTCGAGAGTTTTCGAGCTAGGGCACTCTTGAAAATTTCAACCCTTAATTTTCACCCCTTAGAAGTGACCTACATCAACCAAAAGCTTCGCGGCACAACTAGACCCCAAATGCAGCCCATATACCAAATTTCATCGAAATCGGTCCATGGTAACTAAGAAAAGTGCCGCGTACGGCGTACGGCGTACGGCGTACGGCGGACGGACGGAAATTTTTTTATTCGATTTTCGTATTCTACGTACCTTGAAACGTAAAACATCAAATTTTGAGGGGGGGTTAAAATTTTTTTTTTCTTGCTCGATTCCAAAGGCCTTTTATTGAAAATAATAAACCAATAGAAAGCTTCATAATATTATGGAAATTTGATTACTGGTTACGCAGAAGGCAATACTGTATACAAATCGAGGGAATGAACAGCGATCGCATTTTAGTTCGATAAAATTTGAACGGAGATTAGACCTCTTTTGCGATTCACACTCATGATTCTGTTTTATCGAAGGAAAACCTTCAAGTACTCGTAGGGACCGAACCGTTTGTCCTACAGAGCTCCGGGTGGTCTCAAAATATTTTAAAAATTCAATACTTTTTAAAATTGGTGAAAAAGCGATACCTTTATTTCGAGAGTTTTCGAGCTAGGGCACTCTTGAAAATTTCAACCCTTAATTTTCACCCCTTAAAAGTGACCTACGTCAACCAAAAGCTTCGCGGCACAAATAGACCCCAAATGGAGCCCACTACCTTGTTGTGTAGTGGTTGACATGAAAATGTCCCAATGTGTTGCAGACTCGTATGCAAGCATTTATAATTACCATTTGGTTTTGCAGGAGCTTGGACTACTTAGAAACCCAGAATTTTTTGTAAGTTTTCGAATGTGAAAACATGATGTTATGACAAAAATTATGAACATTTTTTCATCGATTCCTTTGGAAATTTTAGTCATAACTCTATTTCGAAACTTCCCCACAAAAAAATTCTGCTGTCCAGTAATTTGGTTTATTTTGGTTTCTCCGGTGACACCTTGGAAGAGCTGTGGAGTTCTTGAGTTGTTTTCGGTGACACTAGTGATACCATGGTCCAATTAGGGTCAAATAAACATGAGTAATATGCATATTTTTAAAACAACAGAAAGGTACTGGACCAGCATAGACCACTTGTCACTTATAAAAAATTCACCAAGGTCAAACTAGACTGGTGTTTTCATAGGGTAAAAACACCAGTATCAAACACTACAAGCGGAGATTCTCAGGTTTCTTTATACTGCGAGGCGCGATTTTATCAAACATTTATCAGGGCGGGGGGGGATAATTAGGTGCCCCAACTTCTTGGACACTCACCAAGTGGTGAGTTTCCAAAACCATGTTTTGCACCAGAGTCAGACACGGAGAGATTTGAATGGCACCAGTATTAGACACCCACCCGGTCCAGAAACAGACACTATACTCTAAAAAAAAAAAAAACTCTTGTATTAAGTAAGTAATTTTTATTTGACTTGGCAAAGACGCGTTTCGTACAAAAATAGACGAAAAAAAATCACATGAATTTCAATGTTTTTGCTGCAGTCCCGATTTTGTAAAAAAAAATTATTGAATTGAACCAAAGTCGAGTATCAGACACTGTATGTAAAGACGAGTATCCAGTATCTGATACTGGAGACACCCCTGTCTGATACTGGATTCTGTGATAGGGATAGCTGTATATAATATAAGTTAAATAATTTAAGGTATTAAGTTATAATAGCTATTTAAATTTAAGTCTTTAACATTAAAAATACACTCGAAAAGCCACAAAATGCTGATTGGTCTAAATGACCAGTATCAGACACTTCCTAACTGATTCTGAAAGTAGCCCCTTTTGGAACTCAGTATCAGGCACCCTCGGAATTTGGTCATAATATTGTCATTCCGAACTTAAAATTTCGCAATCTACCAATACTATAGGACATTAATATGAATAATAAAGCGAAAAAAGATAAATGGGAAGGGGAAAATCGCGCGTATATACCAGGAGCTCACCTCTAAGCCACATTACCTGCTAAACTCACCTCTGGAGAACTGATGTGGGAGTGTCCTACGATAACCTCACCAAACCGGATATAACCTTCTCTGAGGTCGTAGTTTCCCTACACTCCATTAGATAAATCTGCCTGAACCAAATGATCCATGGAAAATGCCTCAAAACCAGTGTCAGAAACTGGTGTCTTCACCCTAACGCCTCTTCCTGAATATCCGTGTCGAAGGCGGTGTGTCATCTTCTGCTCTCTTGAATGATGCAA
The DNA here is from genome assembly GCA_009739505.2 of Apolygus lucorum. Classification (NCBI taxonomy): domain Eukaryota; kingdom Metazoa; phylum Arthropoda; class Insecta; order Hemiptera; family Miridae; genus Apolygus; species Apolygus lucorum. The sequence goes on along the minus strand of CM019181.2, from coordinate 770,052 downwards.
TCGTGGAATTCGTGCCGCAGCTTATTCATCGAATAATGAAGGGAAAATGTCACCTTTCGATCACCACCTGTCGTTGACATCGTTACGTCATCAGTGTCATCACCCCAGCCCGTGCCGAGGAATAGTCATCCGGTTGCTCTTTTAGCGATTTTTCAAAGAATACGAAGCTATTGCAATGGGCTTAAAATTTTTAGCATGGACTATTTTCATTTTTTCCCCCCGCTGAAATCCGTTTGGAACGAATTTGGAACGACTTCTGAAGTAATCTAAAAGTCATATTTAACATAAAGTAAGGTTAAGTAAACTAAACAACCATTTCAGGTTGGAATTTTCGTCCAACTCCATTCCTGGCGTCGCAGATGTCATCAGCTGTCTTCCAAAGGGGAGATCAGCATTAGTTTTGATGATATCGCTTATAGCCTCTTGTTTTCATGCAAATTCAAATCTGATTTCACCGTTGGAAAGATCGACAATTTTCCAATCACCTTGATTGAAAAACCAAAATTTTAATCGAAAAATCGGGTGAAGATTGGGACTTGGAACGAAAAATTGGTCAAATCTTGGAAATCTTAACTTTTTTCGAACGCTCGTGAGTTCTCTAATCCGCACTTGAATTTGTGCCTGTAGGCCTAAAAGATGCGCCAAAATCACAGCTTTTGAACGGTGTAATCATTTTTATTTTGAAAGTGGGACTCGTCATAGAAATCTGTGTTTGAACGCGGAAAAACGCTGCAAGTTATTATAAAAAGGAAAATGGAAACTTTGCCATTGTCACCGTAGATACTTCCTACCTATCACATCCTAGCAACACAGTGAGTCTATTTTATTTATTTATTGGTCGCGTGAGCAAGACTTGCTTAGTTTTCGTGACGATTTTTCAAGCATCAAAATAAGAAAACAGTTGATTCTTCTCTACGCAACACAGTGAGTCTATTTTATTTTTTTTTCAGTTTATGTGCCAAAGCAAAGACATGAAAATGTCAAAATGAACAACAATCGCATTTTGGTCAGCTAAAATTCGAACGGAGATTGAGCCTCTTTTGCGATTCACACTCGTATTTCTGATTTACCGTAAGTCCAACCCTTACATTCTCGTAGGGAGCGAACAGATTGTCCTGCAGAGCTCCGCGTGATCTCAAAAAATTCTAAAAATTCAATTCTATCTTAAATTGGTGAAAAAACAATACCTTTATTTCGAGAGTTTTCGAGCTAGGGCACTACTGAAATTTTCACCCCTTAGAAGTGACCTACATCAACCAAAAGCTTCGGGGCACAACTAGACCCCTAATGGAGCCCATATACTAAATTTCATCAAAATTGGTCCATGGGAACTAAGGTGAACTAACAAATTTTGAGGTGGGTTGAAAAAATGTTTTCTTTATCGATTCCAAAGGTTCTTATTGAAATTTTCCGTCCGTCCGCCGTACGCGGCACTTTCCTTAGTTCCCATGGACCGATTTTGATGAAATTTGGTATATGGGCTCCATTTGGGGTCTAGTTGTGCCGCAAAGCTTTTGATTGATTTCAGTCACTTCTAAGGGGTGACAATTAAGGGTTGAAATTTTCAATAGTGCCCTACTTTGAAAAATGTCGAAATAATGGTATAATTTTTTCACCAGTTTTAAATGGTATTGAATTTTCAGAATTTTTTGAGACCTTCCAGAGCTCTGCAGGACAATCCGTTCGCTCCCTACGAGAACTTAAGGGTTGATCTCACGATAAATCAGAAACACGTGTGTGTATTGCAATTGAGGTTTTCCGTTCAAATTTTAAGAACGGTTTGTCCTACAGAGCTTCGGTAGGTCTCAAAAGATGCTAAAAATTCAATACTATTTAAAATTGATGAAAAAACTATACCACTATTTCGAAAGTTTTCGAAGCAGGGCACTACTGAAATTTCAACCCTTAATTTTGACAAAAATGCGATCGCTGTTCGTTTCTTCGAGTTGTGTTTTGCGTCCTCAGCAACCAGTAACCGACTTTCCTGATAATTGTGGCAAATTCAACTCCCTGTTTCTTCGAACTGAGTGTGAAACTTTTATTTCTTCCAATTAAACTCGAATGTGAAGTAAGTATGTGGTAGGTAGTATCTACGGTTGGTAGATGGTGACAATGGCAAAGCCGTGTTCTATGCAGACGAGTACTCTATACTGAAAAATAATAAACATCTGTAATAATTTGCAGCGTTTTTTAATAATAAATTGTAGGTTTATAGAAGTTGAGTAGATTTTTTAGGAGTTGCAACGATTCCTTGGTTGCAAATAAACGACAATAGCTGTTTATTAAATTAATGAAACATCAAGTAAGTAATAGCTGTTGTTAAATTCATAGAAGACCATCTAAAATTGGTGGAGGTTTCAAATTCGGCAGCCATTTCATGGTCGCAAACGAGTAGTAATAGTTTTGTTGATTGAATAAATTAGAGATCGTCTAAAAGTTGTGGAGGTTTTAAATGTTGATTGAATTAATTAAAAATCATCCAAAAGTGATAGAGGTTTTACGTGGTTAGTGACGATCCGGATTGATTAAATTCGTGGAATGTGATACGAAAATGCTTTCAATCATTATCTCAAATGTAGTAGAATAGAAAAACCCATGTGGGTGTGGCATATAGCTTCTTCGTACCCATAACCCGATTATTTGGATGATCCGATTCACAATAGGTAGCTAATCTCAAAACATCAATCTCTAAGTAGGTACTTTGACTACCCTCATAGGGGACCATCTTCACGTCAACCCGCACAATTTCTGAATATTTCATCGGATTCGGGTAGAAAATCTTGATGTAATGGCTGTTACAATAGGGTGTGCGCCTGGGTAGGAAAAACTGTTTATTTTTATTTTTAATCTAAGGTAGACCTCATTCTGAGAATTTTGGTACCAACCGCGACCTTCTAGCGTGTGTAAATCTTTTCCTATGAATTTTTAAAGTTTCGACCGTTTATGACGTCACATGGGCTGGGGGGTCCTGGCGAGAGGGGCGCATGACGTCATAAACGGTCGAAACTTTGAAAAATCATAGAAAAAGATCTACTCACGCAAGAAGGTCGCGGTTGGTGCCAAAATTTTCAGGATGTAGTCTAGTTTCGATTAAAAATCTTTAAAAAAGTCAAGGCGCACCCCCCCCCCCCCCATTAATTCACGTTTGCGCATGCGCAGTGGCTACTATCGATCTGGGAGCAATTGTTTCATAGGGGACCATTTACACGGCAACCCGCACAATCCCTGAAAATTTCATAGGAATCGGACTATAACTTCTTATAGTTTTGCCCGTTACAAGGATTTCATGACATACACACAAACGGACAGAACCGAACCAAAACTGTACAGGAAGACCTTAAACCTAAAACATGAGTGGAAATTTCGATTTTTGGAGAATATATATTTTTTCATCTTTTTTCAACCTTGAAAACAAAGTTTCCGCTACCTTGGTAGACTCGGAAGCAAAACGCATGTACATCTTCATGGGTGATAATAGTGTTCTGCGTGATTGGAGACTACCAATATCTGAAGTTGTGCCAAGAAAGGGGAGGTCAGTTGAGAAGTCAAACGTTGGTTGGGTAAGGAATGAAAGGAAGTGGATTTTTATTTTCGTTCTCTTCGATATCTGACATTTGTCCCCGTTTTACCCCTCTGTCCCCCCACCATCAACTCCTATTCCGGCATAACTCTTTTATCACATCGGAAATCAATTACGTGGCCTTCAGGGCGCCATTACCGGTTCGATGAATTAATAGTTGGAACCCCGGAGGTTCGCCGACCCGACGCATCTGAGCAGCATTAACTTTTAACGCAGCTGATTTGGCTCCTCCTCATCACGTTTAGTCGAATACGAGAGGGAGTTTAGCTTTATTTATTGCTTTATTTGTCGTTATTGTCCACAGCTGATTCCGATCAAATCCTCAAGTCCTCAACTTACTGCAGTATATTCCGCTATGAATAGAAGAAAAGTATACAACATCATATATTTATGTACCTATACACACATTTAGATTCAACTTATAAATCGATCTTCGAAATATTTTAATACTTTGGATTCGACTCCTTCAAGTTGAGCGATTGAACGTTTGAATATAAGAAAATTTGGCATCATAATAGCGGATGGAAATCGTGAACATCAACTGAAATAACAGTAAACATAGAAACTAAGTTTTTGTTATATGAGTAGCTTAGTTTACAAATGGGAGGAAGAAAACTTGCTTACTATATGATATCACTAAGAAAGGCCAATTTCAAGAGATGGCATCGTTTTGCGAAAATTCGTGACAAAATCAGCGTTCTCGTTCAAGTTGGTGTGATTGAGTAACCAAAAGATGGACAAATTATGTCATTTGTCGTGGTTTTCTCTCAGTGGAAGATGTTCTCAAATAAATAAGAGGTGCTTAGTATACAGATTCATACCAGATGTTCATTTTTGTCAGGTCGAAGACATCAGGCATCCGCCTCTCTTCTCCCATCGTCTGTAGATTTCTCACTATCTTTTCTCAGGAGTAAACAGAGTGTCTACACTTAAGTAGGGCATAACTTCAAGTTTCGATTATACGAGGTATTTCCAACAAAAAATGTCTCATAGCAATTTTGTTTTAACCTCTTGTTTTTTCAAGTTTTTTCAATTTAAAGATATTTCATGCTTTTGATTTTACATCATTAAATTTGTCATAACTCCTGTTATTTACAAGGTAAATTAAAATTTGAAGATATCGTTGGAAAGAGAGTTAAATTTCCGAACTACCTACTGCAAAACCAAAATCTTTTAGCGATAAAAGATTTTTTTTAAATCAAGTCAAAAAGCAAACTTTGCATTTTTTTTCTCGAAATTTGACTTTTTTTTATCGACGTTTTTGCTCTGAATCCCTGCCCATTTCGATGGGCGCTTCTCTAAAAAAAAACATGCTCAAATTGTCAGCTTTCCAACGATATATAAATTTTTCTTTTTGAAATTCAAATTGGAAGAGTAAACCGAGATTAAACGGCAAAAATGTGTGTTTACAAGAAAAAAATCAAATTTTGGAAAAAAAGTGTTGCTTTTGACTTGTTTTTAAAAAATATATACTTATTTTACTCCTGAACTATTTGGGTTTGACAGTGGTTTGGAAACGCTCTTTCCAACGATATTCTCAATTCTGAATTTATTTTGTAAATAACAGGATGACAGTTTTAATGACCTAAGGTCAAAAACACGGAAAAATCTTTAAATTAAAAAAACTTGAAAAAACAAGGGGTTAAAAGAAAATTGAGACGAATCAGTTTTTGTGGGAAATACCTCGTAGAATTGAAACCCGAAGTTATGCCCTACTTAAGTGTAGACACATGCTCTCGGTGCTCAAGGTGCTCTCGGCATACCACTCTCATCATTCTAGTCCTCAAAATTGTCTTTTCATTTCAAGCTCTCAACCTACGCGACCTTCCTCTCAGCTTCCTGATCTTTAAACGGTTTCATGCCGTGTTCGATCACCTTTTACCCATTATTCCAGTTTTTTTAATTGTTTCAAGCCGATCGAAGCCCTTCTAAATAAAACCCTCCTTTTCTCACCTGAGTAGTTCCTAAAAGCAGCCAATTTATTGAGAAATTTTAAAGCCAAATTTCACTAAATTTATACTCTTGAACTCAAATCAGAATAAAGTCTCAACATCATGGATATGAAGAACCGATGGGCCACAGCCGTCATGAGATGAGCTTTTTCTGGAGCCTTTTTTAGCTGCATTGACGCCAAAGTTACCTCACTTAACCCTACTTAAGTGAGGGAAAGGTTTTTGCCGAAGTCTTGCGGCATATGTCCCTCTCGTTATAGCCACTCTGCGGTCGAGGCTTCTTTTTGTAGGCCTAATTACGCTCGTCAAATTAGAATTTCTGATGTTGAGGACACAGTAGAGAGAATATTATTCCAAATCTCTTTAAGAGCAGTTTTCACGGTTGACTACCAAAGCTTTTTGACGTTTCCATGGAAGGTTTCTTGATATTGAGGGTTCCTTTAGAAATCTTTGAAACCATTCAAAACCCTCTTCTTCATTGATAAATAGTCGAAGAAAAAGGGATGTCACGAATTTTGTCGTATAGGTGGCCTGTTTTCTTGTAAAATAGGCGCTTGCTGCATCACTTATTATGACAAAAGCGTTACTTGTTATCTCCTGTAGGGCTGAATTAAAGTAGGTAGGTACTCACATCTCAAGTATCATCGTCAATGAATACTACTAAAACCTTATTATAAAAATTGATGAAGTTAAAATCCGATGAAACCCGTCGCATATTGAGGGGAAGACCTGGCCGACCGAGCAGCAGAACTGGGAGAGATCATGAGGAGACTACCATGCTCTCAATCGTATCATGATTCCACTTCTTAACCCTTATGGTTAGCAAGACATCAAATTTCGAAAGTTTTATTAATTATGCTTCCGAGTCTACCAGGGTGGTGGAAGCTTTGTTCTCACTTTTCTAGGTTAAAAAAAGTTCTCCAAAATCAAAATTTCCAATCCACTTGAGAATACATGCATCTCCTTGTGATCTGATGAGGATTGAGATCTGCTGATCATTGCGAGTTCTCGATGGACTATGGAGGAGGTCTTGAGATCGCTGTACCATCGTAAGTGTGTCAGTTCTCTCCAAAATCAAAATTTCCACTCGCGATTTACGTTCCAGACCTTCCTGAACAATTTTGGTTCCGTATCTGTCTGTATGTCTGTGTGTCTGTCATGAAATCCTTGTCACAGCCATAAATTCGACAATTCTCATCCGATTTCGATGACATTTTCAGGAATTGTGCGAGTTGACGTGTAGATGGTCCCCTATGAGGGTAGTGCAAGGTACTTAGAGATTGATGTCTAGAGATTAGCTAATACGCTTACCGATCATTCATCCAATCGGATTATGGGTACGGAGAAGCTATGCGCCACACCCACTTGACAGACTTTTTATTGTTTTTTCCGAATCTAGTGCCTTCAATATTCGAGTTTTTTTAATGTTTGCCCACCATAGTATATTTTGTTCACCAAAGGTATCACAATAATGTGTTCACACAACGTGTGAATGTGATAAATGTCATTTATCACATATAATTTGTGCGTATCATGTTATGATACTTTGCCGGAATAGGATCGTGAAAAAGTCCTTGAAAAATTTTCTAGAAAATAAACTATCAAGAGATTCACAATTAAGACCGATAACCAACGTAAGTTGCTAAATTGACTTTGTTTCGTGAATAGGGGTGTTTGTAATGAACAACCAATTAATCCATCGAATTAATGTTTCATTTATATTTATAGTGGACTGTATGTATCTGGTAAATTAAAAATGATTGTTAATGATTCTATTGGTATCGGGAAAAAAAATCTTATAGGTAGCTACGTATTATAAACTACCTACAGAGCTCTTTACATTAAAAAGAATTTAAACGCTGAAGGCTAGACTGGAGAAACGATTCAAAATTGATTGCTAATTTTATCTTTGAAATGAAAGTAATAAAGAGGGGATCTGACCGGGAATGTGTGTATAAATTCCTCGGCGATGGTGACCAGAAGTTGCACTGAATCCTCCTGCGGCGGATACTGAGGTGTTGATGGAATTCTGTCACTGCGAAAGAACTCTTCGAAAGGACTCGTTCCTTTCCATCCAGGATGTGATTTTCAGTGGAAATCCGGAAATAGTTGTCCAACCAGGGAGGACGACGAATGAATGTTCTCAAACTCGAAGACTTGGAGCTTCGAGGCGAAGACGAGGAAAACGTGGAATAAACATATTGTTTAGTAATGCATGCATTCCAGGGGACGTCCCATTGGATAAGCATTAGATCAGTTTAACCAGTTGTTAAGTGATAAAACTGTTTCACTCGATGTAATTTATTTATTACTTTAGGCAAGAAATACTGACCCCCCCCCCCCCCACCATTATCCACCTTTACATTTCTAGCGGCATAGGAGCCTCGAATCTGAAGATTATTTTAAAATCCATGATCTTCGATACCCAACATGCGAATTCGAGTTTACCCCCTCCCCCCCCCACCGCCTCCACAACGCCATTAATGGTGCCAGTCTTGCACCAAAACGGAAATACGTCGTAACATTGAACTTTCATCTGTCAGTTTTGGTAGGCAGTCCGTCGAAGTTCACATCCGTATTCAAGGTGAAACACACAAAAAAAAAAAAAAAAACACGAAATAAGCGGTTTATGGCATCATGGCACCATGTTGGCACCACTATTAGTTCCATGGTGGTACGGAGAATAATTCATGAAAATCCGGAGGTATAATGAGAATTTTTCCTCAATTTCAAAGCTTGGGTACAATTAGTAAGCAGTAAAATAACCGATATATTGAAAAATCGGATATTTTGTGAATATTATCCCCCCACTCACCCCCTCCCCTTGCGAATTTTGGTACTCTGGTAAAATCATGTACAACTCGGAAGTTATTTGAGTCAAACAAAAAAAGAAATACGCAAATCGGTTGGAAATTGAGGCCTGGGCAGAGTTTACAAGATTATGCACGCAAACGCACGTTTTTTAAGCATTAACCCCCCTTTCCCCCTCTTAAAAAGCAAAATCCAAAATTCCGGCGCCGTAGTGCACAACTAGATAGTATTCCGCGTCAAACGAAAAAAGAACCAGGAAAATCGTTTGAGAACTAAGGCCTGGGCAGAGTACACAAGATTATGCCCAAAAACGCACGTTTTTCGAGCATTAACCCCCCCTTTCCTCCCCTTAAAAGGCAAAATTCGAAATTCCGGCGCCGTAGTGCACAACTAGATAGTATTCCGCGTCAAACAAAAAAAGAACCAGGAAAATCGGTTGAGAACTAAGGCCTGGGCAGAGTACACAAGATTTTGTTACACACACACACACATACACACACACACACAGACATACACCTATGGTTTTTTTCGTGGATTTGGATTCAGAATGGTCTAAAACGGATTACTGTGTGGTTATTTTTTTTTTCTGTTGAGTGTTGTCCAACTTCACCCCAGATCGATCGCATAAGGACGCCCAAGTCTTACTGTGGGACGTCCTAAAAAAGGCTAGAAAAGACGTGTTTCAGCGAGAGCTGAGAGGACACTGACTCGGAGAGTGAAGAGAGGACCCAGAAGGATCGCGGGCCTGGCCGTTCATGAAAAGGGTTTGTAGTGAACTCTGCTTTTAAGCGTGGAGGGAAGATAAGCCGCAACAGACTTTATGTCGAATAACGTAGTCACATTTTTCATGCGGGAATTTAGTCTTTTCTTTCGGGAGAATTACATAGAAACTAGAAAATTAAAAAAATAAGGCATTGTTGAAAATTTCAACCCTTAATTTCCATTTGATTGGCGGTTGGGTTTGAAATTTTCAAAAATGCCCTAGTAGGTAGTAGGTACCCACGGTTGATAGGGTCTATACAGAAGGGTGATCTATACAGAAAATAATGAACCTTTGAGCAATGATTTGCATCTTTTTTTTTTACCTACCAACTTTTTTTACCTACCAACTTTTTTTACCTACCAACTATTGGTAGGTACTACCTACCACACCTTACTGCCTTCACACCTTCACAATCAAGTTTATTAGAAAGAACTAAACGCTTCACACTCGATACGAAAAATAGGGAGCTTCATATGGAAATTGGATTACTAGTTGCTCAGAAAGAAAACGCTGCAAATCATTGCTCAAAGGTTTATTATTTTCTGTATAGATCACCCTTCTGTATAGATCACTGGTTCTCCATCAATAGCACCTACCACCATCTGTATTCTCCCTTGACCTTCCCTCTCAAATTTCAGCTTCCTGCGTTCAATAGGATTGAAAATGACTTCCGAGCTCACTCAGCTATCAGTGATCTGAAGAGTGAAGAAGATCTCCTCGAATGCTGGAGACGCCTGGAAGAGCACTTCCATTCAATAGGATTGAAAATGGCTTCGGAGCTCACTCAGCTGATCAGTGATCTGAGGAGTGAAGAAGATCTCCTCGAATGCTGGAGACGCCTGGAAGAGCACTTCCATTCAATAGGATTGAAAATGGCTTTGGAGCTCACTCAGCTGATCAGTGATCTGAAGAATGAAGAAGCTTTTGAGCAATGATTTGCAGCGTTTTTTACCCACCAACATTTTTTTTACCTACCACACCATACTGGCTTCACACCTTCACAATCAAGTTCATTAGAAAGAACTAAACGCTTCACACTCGATTGGAAAAATAGACAGCTTCATATTGAAATTTGATTACTGGTTACGCAGAAGGCAAAACTGTATACAAATCGAAGAAATGAACAGCGATCGCATTTTAGTCAGATAAAATTTGAATGGAGATTAGACCTGTTTTGCGATTCACACTCATGATTCTGTTTTATCGAAGGAAAACCTTCAAGTACTCGTAGGGACCGAACGGTTTGTCCTACAGAGCTCCGGGTGGTCTCAAAAATTTTTAAAAATTCAATACTATTTAAAATTGGTGAAAAAACGATACCTTTATTTCGAGAGTTTTCGAGCTAGGGCACTCTTGAAAATTTCAACCCTTAATTTTCACCCCTTAGAAGTGACCTACATCAACCAAAAGATTCGCGGCACAACTAGACCCCAAATGGAGCCCATATACCAAATTTGAACCAAATCGGTCCAGTGTTGCTAAGAAAAGTGCCGCGGACGGCGGACGGCGGACGGGGGACGGCGGACGGGGGACGGCGGACGGCGGACGGCGGACGGGGGACGGCGGACGGACATTGCAAATTTGGATTCTACGGACCTTGAAACGTAAAGTGACAAAGTTTGAGGGGGGGTTATAAAAATTTTTTGCGATACGATCACATAGGCTTATTATTAGAAACTAGCTGAAAAGCCTACAAAAAGTAGGCAAAAACAATTCCTCCGACTCTCTCCTCCACCCACTCACTCCGACTCCTCCCGCCCCCAACTCCTCCGACTCCTCTCGCCTCCGACTCCTTCCGCCCCCAACCCCTCCAGCCTCCAACTCTCCCCACTCCCACGACCCCTTCAACCCCTCCGTGCATACGTACGTACGTACGTACGGTTGGCGTTTTATATTATTAGACTAGCTGAAAAGCCTACTAAAAGTAGGCAAAAACGATTCCTCCACTCCCTCCGACTCCTCCGCCCCCGACTCCTCCGCCCCCAACTCCTCCACCCCCAAATCCTCCGACTCGTCCCGCCCCCAACTACTCCCGGCTCCCCACTCCCACGACCCCTCCGTGCATACGTACGTACGGTTGGCGTTTTATGTATATAGATAATAAACCAAAAACTGAATACAAATCGAAGAAATGAACAGCGATCGCATTTTAGTCGGATAAAATTTGAACGGCGATTAGACCTGTTTTGTAATTCACACTCGTGATTCTGTTTTATCGAAGGAAAACCTTCAAGTACTCGTAGGGACCGAACGGTTTGTCCTAGAGAGCTCCGGGTGGTCTCAAAAATTGTTAAAAATTCAATAAGTACTATTTAAAATTGGTGAAAAAACGATACCTTTATTTCGAGAGTTTTCGAGGTAGGGCACTCTTGAAAATTTCAACCCTCAATTTTCACCCCTTAGAAGTGACCTACATCAACCAAAAGCTTCGCGGCACAACTAGACCCCAAATGGAGCCCATATACCAAATTTGAACCAAATCGGTCCAGTGTTGCTAAGAAAAGTGCCGCGGACGGCGTACGGCGGACGGACGGAAAATTTTTTATTGGATTTTCGGATTCTACGTACCTTGAAACGTAAAACATGAAATTTTGAGGGGGGGTTAAATTTTTTTTCTTGCTCGATTCCAAAGGCTTATTATTGAAAATAATAAACCAAAATGATGCTCATTTGGAGACAGTTGCACTGGGTAGGTAACCCTTTTTTTTTTTTGCAAAACTAGGACAACGTCATTGCCTCACTGCCGACGACCATGACCCAGTTCCCCTGCAAAAGGGGAAACTGGAACTTCCCCCTTTACATATGACAAGGTTCAGTTATTTAGTTGTTCCCCTGTTTTGAGAGGTAGTCAATAAACGGCTGGGGGAGACAGTTCCAATTGAAGGGAAGAGCAATGAATTGGCCGAAACTCCCATTGACACCCACTTAATAGGGAGCTGACCATTGATTCGCTCGAAACTGACTAGAAGTCCTTCATTCACAGTTCACTGGAATCAGAGTCCAACTCTTCAGTTCACACTTTCTCGTTCGATTTATTTTCCCGTTATTGCGTAAAACGTCGCTAGGTGTGCCGCAAGTCGAACGTGGAGAGACACAATTATAAGAATTGCCTTAGACTGCCTGTAACTTATAGAGTAGCGTAGGGCTTCGATGGAAGATCGACGTGCCTGGTTCCTGTCAATCCTGAGGACCAGCCATGTTTTCTCAGTCCGTCTCTACTTCAATAGAGACTTCATTTTGCTGGTACTTTCCTACTCATCTTCAATGAGTTTGGGAACCTGAATTCTCTTCCCTACAAAGATTGATTGCTGCTTAGTTCCCGCACGCTATTGATCATTGCAGATGTTGAGAGTTCCTTATAGACAATGGATCACCAAGACCTGCATCTCTCGAGTTAGTTCCAACAGACAAAACCGACCTTTCATTGATAGGAACGGAGAATAATTTTATATTTTAGGGAAAATATTATATCTCACCACCACTTTTATTGCACCCAAAGATATCAGGATGACAATCATTTTTAACAAATTCTTTTAAATACTTGAGATAGGTTGTACTAGGTGGTGTCTCCTTGTGGTCTGGATGCTACGAGTGTCCTCTGATGAGGTTGCTGAAAGTGGCGAGTTCTCTCGATGAAGACGATGCTGATTCAGGTTTCAAAAGGCTGTATAAAGTTTCACAGCACTATTATGGTAGCATCATTGGAATTCAATTGCTAGTTAGAAAACAATGTTTAGGCATCAGAATCAGCCTACAAATTACCGTGAAACAAACACAAATTTTATGGCATATCCTTAAGGGGGTTTCAGTCGGTCGCCGTTACTTCCTCGTCCCACGTTAGTCTAACCTCTTTCGAACCGGCGCTCGGTTGCCCCTCCCCCCGTGTCTCCCCATCCCCCAACCTTCCCATATTCCCCCATCCTATTTTTCTTAGGAAATAATCATCCAATTTCCATGTTTCTTGTGGCATTTTCTTATTTTTATAATCTCTACACCCATGCACTTGTTTAATTCCAAAAGTAAAAAATAAGTTAAAAGTTGTACTTAAATTTGAAATATTCATGGATTTTCGAAATTCATTAGTGCCTCTACCTAGGGAATTGAAAAACTAACTCAATGTTCCCCATCCAAGTTTCTGGGTTTTTGTTTGGAGGAGCTTTGGTGGTTTGCTTAGTAGTCAGTAAAATGATCGATCCGACCTGCCAGCCATGTGGTGGTGGTATTCGAGTACATAGAGCTGGTGTTCGGAAGCAGCTGTGCAGTCCATCTCCCTCTTGTCTCTGACATCCTGCTCTCCTGCCAATGTTGCTGAGCTTGTTAACGAACCTGCCTCAGTTCTTGGCGTTGAGCCTTCTCTCTCCTTCCGTCTCTCACCCTTTTCTTTGCAGCTGCTAAAGGTCGATTGGTATCACTTCTCCGAGGACCAACACCGCAGGTTCTGATGCTGTTGCAAACATTCACAATGCGAAGTGCACCCCTCCTCTGGACTGAAGCGATGTGTTTTCGGTAACAAGCTACGTTCAGTATATCTGCCCAATTCCCATACATCAGCTCCGTACAGCAAGATTGAGTGCACTTCTGACATCAGTAAGCCCCGCTTACATGGACGTGGCCTTGTAGTGTTTCCCATTAGCCGTCGGAGGGCTGGCGTTGATGTTGATGACCGTTGATCTGGCGATTGCAAAATTGCTACGTGATAGCATCCAGTTGCCTGAACATGGCAGTCACACAAGCTCTCGTTCCTCTATCAATCTATTGACTACATGATGTTTGATGTTTTTTCGGATTTTTTAAATTAAATTTAGATGTAATTTGACAAATTTATAAAATATTAGACCAGAAGGGAACTACAAAGGCCCTATTACAAATGTCAGCTCAATAATGATCTTTCCAAGGGCCACACTAGCGCTATCTGCACCAGCAGAATGTATCTATGAACCCAATTTTGTTGGAGTATAAGAAGGAAACTTGAAAAAAGTTGGGATCTGTTATTTCTCATAAAGTACAGAACCAAGGGATAAGGAAGAGAAGGTTTCACTTCATAGAGGGATCTGTGCTGCCTTAGACAGCGGCGCCATCTCTAACGAGGAAACCCAACCAATAGCCTTCATGGTGAGAAATGAGGATAGAAGGTACCACAAAGAATTATAGTCTACTAACTCAAGGATTTTTTTTTGTTTTTGTTTTTGTTTTTCTTTGAGTTATCATGTTTTTATTAATCAATTGTTACACAATCTATAGTTGAAGTATCAAGATAGCCAAGGGATATCAGTTTTGGTTTAAAACAACTTTTAACTGCTGCAGATAAGAATCGGACTTCCTAAAGGATACCTCAGGTTATCAAGGGGGTTTCATTCGGTCGCCGTTCGTTCCTCGTTCCGGTTTAGTTTTTCCCTAAATTACTTGCGCTCAAACTTTAAAAATTGTACCTAAATTTGAAATTTTCAAGGATTTTTGAAATTAATTTGTGCAGCAGCTAAGGGAATTGAAAGACTAAACGATCGCCGCTGGAATCATCAAAATGTAGATGAATAAACGAACGTGCACTGAATAAACGGTTTTTCGAATTTTTCTCTGGCGATTTCGATTGTTCGATTTTGATGATTCCAGCGGCAATCTTTTAGTTTTTCAATTGCTTTAGCTACTGCACAAATTAATTTCAAAAATCCTTGAAAATTTCAAATTTAGGTATAACTTTTAAAGTTAGAGCCCCAGAAATTTAGAGAAACATTAACCCAGAACCGACTGACACCCCGTTACGGGGTAAGGTTGTTGGAAATCCATTATTTTGGTAAAATCATCACCCTCTGGGACGAACCTTTAGTGTTTTAGTATTTGAAAAAGCAGAGTTCTCGGTGGAGGAAGACTGCCAAGCTACACGCCTTCCCTCCTAATCCGAGCCGTGGGGGAGTGGTCCCGCGCAAGTGATTAGGGTTCTAATCCGACAGCTAGAGCAGTTACTAGGGCAAGGAGGCGAGAGAGAGACGAAGCTTTGCTAAATCAATCTACTCCATCTCTCTCGGGAAAGTCGTTAACGCCGCTTGCCCTTCCTTCGAAGACGCGAGAAAAGAACGGTACGGAAAAACGAGGCCTCGAAAAGGGTTTAGGGAGGGCATGAAAGCAGAGCCCTCCCTCTCGGCACCAATCAATATTGGCCGAGCCACGCACTCGCCCTCCGGCTTTTAGGAACCGTTCCCCCCTCTCCTTCCCCTGATACTCCTAAAACTACCGAATCTGGAAATCCGGTCTGTCGGATCTCGAGGCTTGTTGATTCAAATCCGACTCCCCGGATCATTTACAGTGTGTTCAGGCAGAGGTTTACCCAGGGATTTTTCCTCAAGGGGCCTCGCATCCTTAATTCTTCTCTTCCTCTCCTTCTTTTCCTTCTGAGTCTCTCAAGATAGGAGATTACTATTCAAGTGTGAAAAAAATTATTCCAAAATCAAAATTGTCACGTAATAACCACATTAGTGTGTGTCAGTTTGTCTGTCAGGTTACGAGGATGCTACGTGCCACCTCTCTTCGTGACTTGATGAGGTTGCTGAACACTGCGAGTTCTCGATGGGTTGTGAAGGAGGTCTAAATATGTCTGAACCCTCGTTAGTGTGACAGAATACGAGGAAGCTATGTGCCACACCCACTCAAGAATACAGGCATCTCCTTGTGATCTGATGAGGTTGCGAGTTCTCGATGGACTATGGAGGAGGTCTTGAGATTGCTGTACCATCGTTAGTGTGTCAGTTTGTCTGTCAGGTTTCGAGGATGCAACGTGCCACATCTCATTTTCATTCTACATTTGTTACACCGAGAAATTGTTTGTAGCATGAAAAGTCCCCAGAAGTTCACTAGACCAAAATACAAAAAGCAAGTGTTAAGTTGGCTAGTTACAGAAGGGGGCTTTAGATGCGAAAGGCTATCTCTCAACGCGGACTCAAAAACCAGCTGACACCCTCCTACGGGATTTGCTTAAGTCCGATTTTTTGTATTAGTGCTTACGAAATAGCAATGTGAAAACGACGCACTCTCTGGTGTTGGCGAGGAACTAAAGAACGAAAACAAACCCTTACGAGACCTCTACACCCCTTCGAACATTTCCTGCAAGGCTGAAATATGGGGACCTGATTCAGGAGGGCCATGATCTCATATGACATCACCCGTAAGGGGCGAAAGGAGGCATGATGTCATATGACATCACCCGCGTTGAGAGTGTTAAACAGCATATATGTATAGGAGACTATTTAAGTTTAGAGATTATTAAAGTTAGAGAATATTAAAGTAAGTTAGTATATGTTAGAGATTATCAAAATGCGTCCTTAATTCTGACCAATCATGTATTGTTTATTAATTTACCTATTACTGTAATTGTATAGTAGACATCAATTTATTTACCGATATGGAGCGATTTTGCAAAGATCCAACCCTACAACACGGGCCAAGCCTAATGTTGGGTAGGAAATCTGAGCAAATTGCATCCCTTGATGCATTTATATTATTGTAAAAGTGTATAAAATGGCGAAAATAAACATATCTATCTATCTATCTATCTATCTATCTATCTATCTATTTATCTATCTCTTCGTGACTTGATGAGGTTGCTGAACACTGCGAGTTCTCGATGGGTTGTGAAGGAGGTCTAAATATGTCTGAACTCTCGTTATTGTGACAGAATACGAGGAAGCTATGTGCCACACCCACTCAAGAATACAGGCATCTCCTTGTGAGCTGATGAGGTTGCTGATAGTTGCGAGTTCTGTCGATAGATTATGGAAGAGGTCTACCTAATTGTTCTCAATGCTATATTGATCACATCCTTTAAATTTGACCGAAGTAAGATCACAATCTCCGTCAATTTTTCACGACCTAATGATGAAATTTTGTTCACATTTTGATCCCCTTCGGGTCATTTACCTGCAGTGCATTAGGTTTACCCAAGTATTTGTTCTCAGGGGGCCTTAAATTTTCAATCTTTCTCCAAGTATGAAAAAATGTCCTCCAAAATCAAAATTTCCACTTCATTTCACGTTTGCGACCACGTTAGTGTGTGCCAGTTCTGACTGTAAGATTAGGAAGAAGCTATGTGCCACACCCACTTGAGCAACAGTCATCATCTTGTGATCTGATGAGGTTGCTGATCGTTGCGAGTTCTCTCGATGGATTATAGAGGTCTGATAGTTCTCAACCCTATACTGATCAAATCCTTTGAATTTAAAAGTAGTCCGATCATTATCTCCATCAATTTCTCTAATTTTGACCCCATCCCCCACCCCTCCCTCGACCGATCATTTACGTACAGTGTATTTAGGCAAAGGTTCACCCCGGGATATTTCCAAAAGTGGCTCTGTATTATCTTTTTCCCTTTTTTCGCTTTCGAGTCTACCGAGGTAGGATGTTTTCACTTTTCATAGGATGAAACAAATATCCTCCAAAGTAAATATTTCAACCCCATTTAACGTTTTGCCCTCCTAAAACAAATTTGGCGTCCGTGTCAGTGTCAGTTACGTCTGTCCGGACATGAAGAAGCTATGTGCCACACCCACCTGCTTCCGATCTGGTCAGTTCAGTCGTTTAAAAGTTATTTTCCGAGTTTTGAACCCTGGCTTCATAACTATCTACATGTTTGTGAGAAGGTTATTGACGAGGATAATAATATTAACCCGAATTATATGAAGGAAAACCCCCATCAGCGCCAAAAAGCTGAATTCGAGAAAAATGAAATTAAACGTTCAATTTCAAATGAGAAAGCAATGAGCTGCGACCAAAATAATTGACGTTGTAATTTCGCAGTAGGTACTTTACCACTACTGTCTAGAACAATGCTGGTTGAAAAAAAAAATCAGCATTCAGGTGTAGGAATACAAATAAGTCCAGATAATCTAGCTGCTCCAGCACAGAAATTGGAATTTCATCCTCAAAAACATCAAATTGGAAGTTAGCATCAATACCACACAAATTTTAAAAATCCCAATTTACATTTCGGAGCTGAAAAAATTGAAATTTATTCTGAAGGAAATGTAGGAAACATAAATTATCTCGACCTAACTACCTAAGGGGACATTGGAGGACATGGGAGACCGTAAGCATGGGGTTCTTCGCCACACGCGCATTCAATGACGTGGTTTTTCCCCGGTATAGCGAAACTACAATGTGCTTTGAGAAGGGGTTTTCACCGGAAAGGACTGATTATTCAGAAAGTACACCTCAAAATCCTACAGGTAGCGTTGCTAACTCATTTTCGACCGGAATGACGATGACTGCTACGGGTTTTCCCCTATAGCAGTTCCGCAAACTGCTCCGTGAACTAGGCCTGTGGAGGAGTCGCTACTCTCCTAGACTGCCTCTCCTAGACTTTCCTGCCTTTGCTCCTGGTAATTGATTCAATCGATATAAACCACATTCCGATTTGTTATTGAACTATACCCAATTCACAACTATA
Organism: Apolygus lucorum; assembly: GCA_009739505.2. Classification (NCBI taxonomy): domain Eukaryota; kingdom Metazoa; phylum Arthropoda; class Insecta; order Hemiptera; family Miridae; genus Apolygus; species Apolygus lucorum. Next base: position 751,513 of record CM019181.2, on the reverse strand, counting down.
TTATAATTATTTAATTATTAACTTTGAATTATGTTTGAATCATTGGGTAGAAACACGAGCTGGTTATTCCATCAGAATATTTCTAACTCTATTTCAACGCTTCATAATATTATATTATTTATCTAATAGTTTATCCAATTTTATCTAATTTTTATTAATAATATTATTATATTATATTATATTATTATATGTATATATATTATATATATAATATTATTATATTATAACATTAGAGGTATTTTTGAAGAAAAGTGTCTTTAACTGCTTTGATGAAGTTTATTGGTCCGATTTCCAGTAGGTAGGTACACCTGGGATTTCATTAGTGATCTGGAGAAAGTCGAATCAGCGAAGAAAGAAGTAAATTACAATTTATTATTATTCCTGTCCACCGTGATACACTAAATTTGGCAGTACACAGCAGGTTCGGGACCACGCTGGCAGAAATAAGGAGGATGATCAGATCAAAAATGATCTCCGTTATTTCACTTTTGTTTCCAATACATACATAATATATCCAAGAGTGTCAGTCGACCAGCACTGCTTCCTCTTCATGATTGTAATAAATGCACCATAACAGAGTATTCTTTTTATTTTCAGGTAAGTTGCTGCAGTGTATTGGACCAATCATCGTCCAGTGAGTATTATTGGATTTGTGGACACCCTAATACGTTATTGTAAGCTTGGTAAGCTGGTAACAAGCGTGTCACTTGGCAGGACAAGTAACCCACCGCTGTTACCAAGTGAAGGGTACAGGGTGCTCCAGCATCACTAAAAACCTAACTTCGAGAAAAATGCAATTGAAAGAAAACATGATGAACTACGGCCAAAACAATGAAGGTTATAAAGAATACGAATTAATAATGAAAATGAAAATAAAACATAACAGACAGTAGTTCAGATTAGTACTGATCCTTCATATGAAACCTTTATCATGGGTTAAGATGGAATCTGAATCTGCTACACTAACTTCTGCTACCCGGTTGGGTGGTTTCATACCCATTGAACCAAACCCCTCGTTGGTGGCTCATTGGCAAAAATATTTTCAGCATAAAAACCCACCCTTTCGCAACTTGGACAGAAACGTGGAGGCTTTCAATGGATTATTTAAAGCCCCCACCGCGGTGGGGTCCAATGGATTATTCAAATAACACGTAAAAGCTCCAAGCTTAGTAGGACATTGAAGGTAATATTTCCTTCTTTATACCCTAGAAGAGTTCAGACAGTAAATTTCAGGATGAAGGGAGCAGTTAGTTTGACGTAGGAAAAGCCGAAGGGGGGGCTGCTGGGAAACGTAATTTATTCAGGAGGCGAAGAGCGGAAACATCAAAGTTTTGATCCATTACCGTGGCTTGAGAATATTTCCTCTTTTTATTCCGCTAACCAGGAAAACGACAAGACCAGGCATGTGCGTGCAGACTATATGAGCATTAATCAAGTGTTCATCAGGCAGGGAAGTCAGCACCAACTTATGAAGTCTGGTTGGGGGTCGTTTGCAGAATGGCGGAAGAAGGGACCTGGCTAATATTTAAAATAGAATTTCCCCTTTATAGAGGTCCTAAAGCCATTTGACTCCTCCAATTTGGACAAGGTTTTGTTGAAACTGTAGGTGACTTGGATGGAAGTGACTCTCATGTTCGTGTAAATCGATAAAACATTTCGAAATAATACGTAGTGAGCACAACTGCAACTTCGTAAAATTTAAAAACAACAACAATTTCTTCGGAAAATGTGGATCCACCAAGACGGAAATTTCCATTAGTATTTTGCGTTTCTGAGCTTTATGAAAAATTTCAGTTCCATTCATATCTATTCGTCTTAGGTTTATCATTTTGCATATCTACAGCTATGAATATGAATAGTGATACCTCCACACATCCGGCGTGAAGACGATCTCTCTTTGAGGAGGTCCGATGCGATCTACATGTCATCAATGACCAAACATATTAATTCAGTAATTGATACAAGTAACTGGGGCCCCGTGTGGCCGTGGGCGCTGGGGCGCGCATTCTTTGGTGGTGGGATTCGGGCCAACTTCTGCGGGGGTCGTGGGTTCGAATCCCGTCGCCTGCTCACTATTTTAGCAGTCTAGCCAATTGTAAAAATGTTTGGTGGCTCAATCCTGGTGACAATCAGAATGAGTGTTAACCTGAGTTACGGCGAATAGAAGGGAAAATTAAACTAAAAGTTACTGTGGTTCCAGGTTAAGGTTTTCGGCTTCAAACGCTTGGCCTCGTCACAGAGATGAAGGTTTTGGGAAACTCATTTGGTACCATATTGTGAGTAGAGTGTCCAACGCCGTCATCGCGGCTGCTGAAACGAAAACAACATCTGAAAGTCGGTGTGGCTCCTAGCTTTCTCGAATCCATAACTCAATTGTATAGGTGATCCGATGATATCTAACATATATCTCAAAACATCGATTTCTAAGTGCCTGGCACTACGCTAACGGGGGACCGTCTACACATCAACTCTCACAATCTCTGAAAATTTCATCGAAATCGGGTTGAAAATGTGGACATTATGGCTGTTACAAGGAAATTCACGTTTGCGCATACGGTGTGGCTACTACTAGTCAGGGGGTGATGATTTCCGTAGGGACCACTTAAACTCCAATCCGCATAATCCCTGAAAATTTCATAGAAAACGGACAATAACTACGTATAGTTTCGCCCGCTCCAAGGATTTCTCGACAGACTGACTTACACGGAACCAAAATTTTAACTTTGGAAAACATTTTTTTTACGTGACTGGTACGGAACTTTGCTGGGTAGATCAAACAAGCCACATTTTGGGTGCAATACTTTTACATTAGTGCATTTCCTTTGGTGTTTCTATGATATAAACTGAACAAAACTGTCTATTTGATATAGACTTTTAGATAGCTATTAGATATAGCTTTTTTCAGATTGAATTAAATAGTTTTCAAAATGAAGTCAACGCACAAAATGAACTTTTAGGAGTTTACCAGTTGGGGAAAATATGGGAAAGAAGACCGTACATACCTACTCTGTTGATAATCTCTTTTAAGCGTGTCTTTCACGCAATAGCGAGATGGAAATACCTTCTCTATGAACTCCGCAAGGCCCGATGTGTATCGACTAGAGACTACCCAAAGTTTATCTGTGGACTACAGAGAAACAAGAAAATCATCGATACACATGGAGCAAGACGATAAGAGATTGCCGAGTTCACAGAGAAGGTATTTCCATCTCGTTATTATACGTGAAAGACACACTCTCCCCAACTGGTCAACTCGTTCAAGTTATTGTTTACATGATTTTGAAACTCGTATAAGAAAGAGTTTCATTCATTTTGTAAATTTTTTAACTCATATTGTAAATAGTTTATTTCATTTTCCAAAGTGTTTAATTAATTTCGAAATTTGTTTAATTCATTTTGAAAAGTGTTGACTTCATTTTGAAATCTGTTTAACTCAATCTGAAAAAACTACCCATTTGCCCCGGAATTAGGAGATGGCAGATGGGAGTAGGTCAATCGGCAGTCCATGTGAGCGAAGATCACAGGAGTACAATACATGGGTCAGTTAGGAATCCACTGACACTAACTGGGAGTTCATAGGTAATTTTCCCTGATTTTGGGAGCACATGCCCGCCTCTGTATTTGCACAAAGAAGGTTTTCCTAAAACATGGGTTTCTCACGATCTTGGCGACAATACTCGAATTTTCTGTATGGCGGTGGCTCTGGTATTTGGAATGTAGGTCAGTATGTGCGGTTGGTTATACATCACCTCGAAGAGGAAACATTTTTGATGGTAAAACCTCTTTACATTGGCGACTCGTAAATTGGATGACCACTCGATAATAATATTGGACACTATCCCAGTAGGGTGAAGAGAATGAGGTGGAAAGGGGAACCAATACCTTACAACTACTCTTGGCTCAGTCTCTTGATTCCCAAGTAATCCTCTGGCGGGTCCCGAGAGTCTAGAAAACAGCTGCTTCAGCCAGAGGCAACTGTTTCAACTTTACAACGGTCATTACCTATAAAAGGGAGGGCTGCCTCATTTCGTTTTGGGTGGACCTTGTATAGTTGTATTCAACTGAGCACAGACGTTTTGAATTACACACTGAGTTTTTAATGTACTTCGAGCTATTCGAGAGGCACGCCATCTATGATATATCAACGAGAAACTGATTTCTTTCCTAATCTATGCTGACCAGCGAGAATAGAAGAACATAGAGGGCCTTGCAGGGGTTCCCGGTATGCTCCGCTTCCTCCACCCCGGCCACCACGCTCCTTCACGTTATGCGTACGGCAGTGGTGCTAAACCGTCGATAGTTTGAGATTTCGATAGTATCGATGGTTTATGAAAAGTCATCAGTATCATCGACAGTACTATAGGTCTCACTGTTATCATTAATAGTTGATATCAGTAGGGTACCTATGTCTATGTACATTACCTGTTGCTGTTTCCAATTACAACGTCTTCCTATTCATTTTAGAAAACATTCCAAATATGAATCCCAAATCGGATATTCGGAAATTTTTGTCTCGGATGTGAGGCCAAAAAAATAAAATGAAATTATTGTTATTCCTAGTACCTGTTATTACTACTATTTTAATTATAGATTTTAGTAAATTGCACGGTCGTGACGAAGAGCTCATTACCTACATTTTTGTTTTTCTTCTTGCTTTTAGATCCAACCCACCTTTCAAGAGTTGTTGAAAAACGCGATAATTGTCATTTGATAAAATAGTCGATACATTATATCATTAGTTACCAATAGTCCAAAACTATCTATACTATCATCATTAGCGCAAGGTTCAAGTTTCGGCTAGTTTTTTACCTGTTTCACAACCGATTTTGAAGTATTTTTCTCGATTTCAATCTTCATAATCTTCTACTGTTAATTTTGTCGGGTAATGCTCAACAAAATTATTTATTTCAAAGGACAGTAAAAATAGAAAAAAATGGTGCTTGATTATTCATAGTTTCGATCGTTTTTCCCCAATTGTAGAAATCTTATTTTTTTAACTTGATAAATCCTATTCCTATTCGCAATCATTTCATTTCCAGTTACCTAACCAAAATAAATTAATTAATAAAATACAGTCGATTGGCATTTATTCACACCAGAATAATTCGAATCTCGCGTTAATTTGTACTGAATTATTGGTTCCTGTAGAACCCAATTACAATAAAGAATAACGCTTGATATTTCGCTAATCGCATTCCTTATTACCAAACGTTTGGCCATTTGAGGTGCGAATTATTGAAAGCTGACTGTATAATGATTATAAAATCATAAGTGCCAGCTAAGGTAGCGAACAGGTACCCATTGGGGAATTTGCCTCACATTTTTTTTTTTTTTTTTTCGAATGAGGGTTTATTTTTATGGAATAAAACCATAGTGAGCTGCTCGAAAACGCATCCAAAACATTTAGAGAATTTAAGGAAGATGGAAATTTTAAATGTGGTGGCAATGTGTAGGAGGCAGCCATGTTTGAAACGTAACGGATATTCTACCAATCTGACTTCAAAGGAGGTTCTGTGGCGCTTACCACAGAAGCGGAACATACACGAACTTTCAGCTTACGAGTAGTGCGCACAAGAGTGCGCCGCGAACTGGCAGGAAGAACCCAGACACAAAAGTGACCAAAAGAAACAATATTACTCACTTTTTTACAATACGATTCTACCTACTAGTTTATCAAGCATTATTAGTCTTCATCTTCTCTTATTTAGTTTCAAGATTTGAATCACATTATTCGAGTAGCCATTACACTGGATCGTTTTGTGTGGCGGTGCTAGAACTCTGTCTGTTGTCGGAGTTGTTTTCGCGTCGTTTTTTTTTTTTTGTATGACGTCAACAATATTCCTCGATTTTCGCGGTGTTTTGTAACAGAGGTTCACTTGTTTAGTCATTTTCTCCTACGGTAATTTTTTCCCCTTGGTTATTCCTAGTGTTAAACGTTATTCTAGGGCCCTATTATAGGATTTGACTTGAAATTCCAGAATTTAAAATTGAGGCAAATTCCCCAATGGTTTTGGTTGGTCCAAACAGCGGTAGAATTTGGAGTCGTATAATTCATTTTGTAGCTCTGCACCCTCACGGCTTGTGGGCTTTATACCGAGCCACCACATCTGAGAATGGTCTAGGAAGTCTACTGTAAAAATGACAATCCAAAATACCCGAAAATTCGGCAGCTGTTGGGCTCTGAACACAAAAATACGCTGCATTTCAGTGGTAGACGGTCGGGGTAGCTAACCAAGTGTTTGGGAGGCGGGATGGCCGCCTAGTTATTTCTTTACTCAAAGATGATGACTCGCAATCATGAACACCTGGATTGAACCATGTATGGTCCGTATCAGGTACTTCCCTGCTCGTAGCTTTCCACTGTGTTCAAACTGAAAGTCGATGTCGAATTTTACCTGGGGCCCCATTGATTTCCTCGCAGTAGCCGTGTCTTCCAGGGGTGAGTTACGCGGTAAACTGCTCAAATTCCGGGGAAACCGACCGGGGTTGATATTTATAATATAGCACTTCCAAACCATAAGAAACTTTCTCCAAACCAAACTAATCCTTTTGATTAAATTAGCCCAGTGACAAGTTTTGCGTTGTGGAGAAACGTGAGAAGTTTTTGTGTATAGCATGTGAAGAATTTACGATTCTTCTGTCCGATATAGGGAAGTCCCAAAAGTATCGATACTTAAAAGTATAGATACTTCTTGAAAAAAGTATCGATACATATCGTAGTATCGATACTTTTTTCCAGTATCGGAGGCGATACTTTTTTATATCTCACAATTTTATCTGTTTCAACACCTACGACATGAAGCTACCTACTTGACAGTACCTCTATCTCTACGTAGATTGTTGGGAGACCAACAAATTTAACTATGATGATGTACCTCCAGCTCTCTGTGATAACCTGTTGTCCTCCATAATCGAGGAAGGACCACCAAAATGTTAACCCAAACAAGTGCAATACGCAAACAAGTGCCTAAACAAAAACAAGTTTTGGATAACAAAATGAGTGATTTATTGTTTTGTTCATTCTATATTAATTATTATCCCCGTGATGGAGAGATGTCACACTGATGGAGAGAAACATAAACAACAATTTCACCAATTTTTGTGAAAGTATCGAAAAGTATCGATACTTCAGAATATCGATACTTTTTGATACTTTCTAGATGTATCGATACGATATTATATCGATACTTTTGAAGTATCGGACTTCCCTAGTCCGATATCTTCGGAGGCTCCCGACGATGAGTGAAATGAGCATTCCTTCCTAATGCAATTTCTCTCTAATCTTCGTTACCTACTGCTTTTTCCTTGAAAATTTACATGAATTTTAATTGAATTTCCAAGATGATGTTCTGATGATTTACACTTACTTTGTAAGATTAGGTACTTTACGGAAATACGTATGTTGTGGAAAAAAATTTATTTGATTTGGAAAAATTCAATTTGGTTTGGGAAAAAATTCATCTGGTTTGTAAAAAAGATTAATTAAGTTTTGAAAATGATTCATTTGGTTTGGAAAAGGATTAATTTGACTTGAAAATGCTATAATTAAGAAGCGGTTCTTTGCTTCCTAGTCTACCAAGGTTTGTTTTCACTTTTCAAGGTTCTCCAAAATCAGACCAATTTCAGACCTTCCTGAACAATTTTGGTTCCGTGTCGGTCTGTCTGTGTTTCTGTCATGAAATCCTTGCAACAGCCATAACTTCTACAATTCTCATCCGATTTTCAGGGTTAGCGTGTAGACGGTCCCCTATGAAAATCATCACCCCCGGACTGATAGTAGCCGCTGCGCATGGGCAAACCTGTATTTCCTTGTAACAGTCATAACTTCTACATTCCCCATCTGATTTCATGAAATTTTCTGGGATAAATTTTTCTGGGATTTTGCGGGTTGGGGTGGGGATGGCCCCCTATGAAAATCATGGCGTCCAAATTAAAAGTATTTTGTGTGCATGAGCAAACGTGAATTTCCTTGAAACAGTCATAACTTCTACATTTTCCATCCGGTTCCGAAGAAACATTCAGAGATTGTGCGGTTGGACGAGTAGATCCCCTAATGGGTGCTATACCGACTGTCACATTTGTGGACGCAAGCGGAAATCTGTACCGCACATTAATTGTCCATCATATCTCACTAATTTTGGGTATTAAAATCCATGTTCAATGAATAGGACGAATAGGAATGTATTATATCGTATAATAAAAAAGCTAGAAACTATAAAAAATTTTAATTTATTAGTTACGGAAAAAAGTGGTTCGGGATTCATTATTAAAATTATAAATATTTAGGAAATACCTATGAAACTTGTAATAAAAATCAAAACTTGTAATAACAAAATAGCTGCCAAGTGTGTGTGACACGTAGATCCCTCATTTGTGTGGGAGTGTCTGCTCTAGGATTACCATTGGAAGTCACCGACATCAAACCAAGATTTACTGCCCTGCTTCAGACTTAAGACAGGTGCCTTGCGGAATACAGTATACCTAGCGTCCACTAGTGGGTTAAGTGTTGTGGAAGGTAGGTACTTAGAGATTGGTGTTTTGAGATTAACTACTATGCATCGGATCATCTTTACAATCGGATTATGGATACGAGGAAGCTATGTGCCACACCCACTTGGCAGGCGTTTTCGATTATTGTACGAGTCACACATGTAAAGTTTTTCGAAAAGTTGGTCCAAGGCTAAAGCATGTTCCATGCTAAAATAGATAAGAAATATATGAAAATCGATCTTTATTTAGTTATTTATTTATTTTTTTTACTAATTCCATTGAGTAGGTACATTGATTATGTTGCTCTACTACAACTTTTTTCTTCACACGAGAAGGAATCGAACTGGAGTTCTCTTCGAAACAAGACGCCGAAAAGCGCTGCATTCGAGCCGGCGAAGAACAAGCGGAGCCGGCGACCTCCGAACTGCTCAGCCTGGCATAGCTGAGGCGACTATTTTTAGTGAACTCTCCAACGTGACACCTCGAGCGTGTTCATTCAGCTTTTATGTTGAACTCCCGGAACCAAATCAAACCGTAAAAACTTCCCGCTACGACGTGTATCAGACGCGGTCGCCAAGATGCATCATCGTCTTGAACGCCCATATTCCAATGCAGACTCAATTTGACTAATTTCCACAGGGATTTTGGAAAATTAGCAATTTAAAAAAAACTCAACGCGAATACAGTTTTTTAATTTGACTTCATCCCTTTACACAGGGTGTCCCAGTAACCCCCCCCCCCCCTTCCACTATTTGCTTTATTTGTGGACGAAAAAAAATCGGACCAACGCTATTCTTTTTTTTGCGTAGATTTCAAAAATGCCAAAATTCAAAAAAGATCACTTTCGTTTTTTTTTCAAATGGGAACCCCCATTTTTTCAAATTACAGATTCGGATTCTACGTCAAATTTTATGAACGTTTTACTTCGACAACTTTTTTTTTTTTTTTTTGAACGAGCACAACCCGCTCAGCGATTGTTCAAAAATGCGGAACCCAGGGATTGTGCGGCACAATTTGTGCCAGAAAGCAGATGAATTTAGACCTCAAGTGTGGCACATTACTTAGTACTGTTTTCTTCGCTCAATTTTGTCATATGTAGGTAAAAGTTACTTGATATTTTTCAATTTCAAAAATTTAACGAATTTTTTACACTTTATTGGGATTGAGTTATTACCCTCCGTAAGAAAATCGACGATTTCCTTCTCGAAAGAGACTTTTTCAACTGTAAATGCCGTAAAATGAAATGAAATCAACAAAGGGATATTTTGCGTCCTTAGCAACCAGTATTCAAAGTTGGTGATGAAGGTATCCACAACTCTTTATTTCTTTGAACTGGCTGCGAAGCGTTTATTTTTTCCAAATAAACTTCATTGTGAAGTAGGCAGGTAGTAGTGCCTGTGTTTGGTAGGTAGTGACAATGGCAAAGCCGTGTTCATTGCAGACGAATGATCCATATAGAAATAAGATACCATTGTGTAATAATTGGCAGCGTTTTAGCCTAGAAATCAAATTCCTCCTAGTACTTAATTCTTTTTCATCTTTAACGAGAAAATTAACCTTCTCTCGAAGTTTAGGCGTTTCTCCTTGGTAAACAAAGGGGTGTGCGCATGTGTCGAAAAACTGCTTATTGTTATTTTTCCTCTAAACTAGACCTCATTCTGAGAATTTTGACACCAACGGCAACCTCTAGCGTGAGAAGACCTTTTTCGAATGTTTATGACGTCACAGTGGGCTGGGGGGTCCGACCAAGCGGGAGAGGCGCGTGACGTCATAAACATTCGAAACTTAGAAAAATCATAGAAAAAGATCAACTCATCCAAAAAAGGAATGGCTGGTGTCGAAATTCTAAGGATAAGGTCTACTTTCGATTAACATTTTTTGAAAAAATCAGGTGCACCCCCCATTGAATTATGAAATTGGCTTTTCCATAGAAAGAGCATGTCTGAATCAGGTATTTTGAGGGGGGAGGGGAGTGAAAATCTAATTTTCGTAAACACTGAATTAAGGCCATTTCACATCTAGGATAAAAAGATACTTTGATTTGGGGAACATCAGGTTTACATTCCTAAAATAGTCATTCCGTTGATTCTAAACCCGAAGAATGTTATTGGTTTAGTTCATTAAGCTTACCAAACTTCTTAATAGCTCACTCAATTAATCTGCATTCCGTGAACCCGCGCACCTAGAAGTATAAACGTTGGCTGAGCACGGTAGGAAATGGAGTTAATGAATAATGAATAGGGGAGACAAAGCGACTCAGAACTTTGTAGAAATTAGATTGTCCTCATTCCGGCACTCGAGAGTAGTTGGAAAGGCGAGTCCGCCCACATCGCCGATAATGTGCGCTCTGTAGTTTCACAGAACTGAATTTTGAATAGGGGTCTGGCGGGTCGACGCCAAAGATCTGACGGTATTTTCAATCAGTAAAATCAAAATGTTATCATTTTATACGCGATTTTTGCTTCCGAGTCTAGAAAGGTAGCTTTGTTTTCACTTTTAAAGGTTGAAAAAAATGTTCCCCTAAATCAAAATTACCACTCGCGTTTTAGGTTTCAGACCTTTCTGAACAATTTTGGTTCCGTGTCTGTCATGAAATCCTTGCAACAGCCATAACTTCTACATTTCTCACCCGATTTCGATGAAATTTTCAGGGTTGCCGTGTAGATAGTCCCCTATAAAAATCGTGGCCCCCAAAATGAAAGTATTTAGTGCGTATGCGCAAACGTAAAATCCTTGTAACAGCCATAACTCTTACATTTTCCAACGATATTCAGAGATTGGGCGGATTGACGAGTAGATTGATTGTTGTGATAATGGTAGGTATATACAATCGGGTTATGGATACGAGTAAGCTATGTGCCGCACCCACTTGGCAGACGTTTTTGGGGTAGTGTGGAGCAAAATAAAGTAACCGTACCGCAAAATCGTATTCAATAGGGTGTGCGCATTGGTCGGAAAAAAACTGTTTATTGTTATTTTTAATTTAAACTAGACCTCATTCTGAGAATTTTGACACCAACGGCAACCTCTAGCGTGAGAAGACCTGTTTCGAATGTTTATGACGTCACAGTGGGCTGGGGGGTCCCGCCCTGGCGAGAGGGGCGCGTGACGTTATAAACATTCGAAACTTTGAAAAATCATAGAAAAAGATCTACTCATCCAAAAAGAGAACGGCTGGTGTCAAAACTCTCAGGATGAGGTCTAGTTTCGAATAAAATTTTTTTTAAATATCAGGCGCACCCCTATTAGATGCTTAAGGAATCTACAGGGAGTAAGTCAAACAGAGTTAAAGAGTCTATGTTTCCGAGTTACTTCAATATTTTCTTTTTCTTGTGATTCTGACCTTACATCATTAAATCGGTGGTAACTCCTTTAAATTGCTGTGAAAATTTTCACCTCAAAAAGAATTTGAGGATGCCGTTTGAAAGAACATTAAATTTCCAATCAGATAGATCCCGTACCTTTTTTAGGACGTCCCACAGTAAGACTTGGGCGTCCTTATGCGATCGATCTGGGGTGAAGTTGGACAACACTCAACAGAAAAAAAAAATAACCACACAGTAATCCGTTTTAGACCATTCTGAATCCAAATCCGCGAAAAAAACCATAGGTGTATGTCTGTGTGTGTGTGTGTGTGTGTATGTGTGTATGTGTGTGTGTAACAAAATCTTGTGTACTCTGCACAGGCCTTAGTTCTCAACCGATTTTCCTGGTTCTTTTTTTGTTCGTCGCGGAAAACTATCTAGTTGTGCACTACGTCGCCGGAATTTCGAATTTTGCCTTTTAAGGGGGGAAAGGGGGGGTTAATGCTCGAAAAACGTGCGTTTTTGGGCATAATCTTGTGTACTCTGCCCAGGCCTTAGTTCTCAAACGATTTTCGTGGTTCTTTTTTCGTTTGACGCGTAATACTATCTAGTTGTGCACTACGGCGCCGGAACTTTGGATTTTGCTTTTTAAGAGGGGGAAAGGGGGGGTTAATGGTTAAAAAACTTGCGTTTGCGTGCATAATCTTGTAAACTCTGCCCAGGCCTCAATTTCCAACCGATTTGCGTGTTTCTTTTTTTGTTTGACTCAAATAACTTCCGAGTTGTACACGATTTTACCAGAGTACCAAAGTTCGCAAGGGGAGGGGGTGAGTGGGGGGATAATATTCACAAAATATCCGATTTTCAATATTTCGGTTCCTTACTACTTACTAATTGTACCCAAGCTTTGAAATTGAGGAAAAATTCTCATTGTACCTCCGGATTTTCATGAATTATTCTCTGTACCACCATGGAACTAATAGTGGTGCCACCATGGTGCCAGGACACCATAAACCGCTTATTTCGTGTTTTTTTTTTTTGTGTTTCACCTTGAATTGATGTGAACTTCGACGGACTGCCTACCAAAACTAACGGATGAAAGTTCAATGTTACGACGTATTTCCGCTTTGGTGCCAGAATGGCACCATTGTTGGCGTTGGAGAGGTGGGGGTGGGGGGGTAACTCGAATTCGCATGTTGGGTATCGTAGATCATGGATTTTAAAATACTCTTCAGATTCGAGGCTCCCATGCCGCTAGAAATGTTAAGGTGGATAATGGAGGGGGGGTCAGTATTTCTTGCCTAAAGTAATAAATAAATTACAACGAGTGAAACAGTTTTATCACTTAACAACTGGTTAAACTGATCCAATACTTATCCAATGGGACGTCCCCTGGAATGCATGCATTACTAAACAATATGTTTTGAGTCAAGGTTTGATACACGAAAAAGCCCTCTGAAAAGAGAATTTTACGTAATTTGCGAAACATCGATTTTTTTCAATTGGAAATTGAACAACGAGAACCAATATGTTTCAAGATGCAAGAACGCAGAGTGCAACCCTCACTGGCCGGAGAAACTTCATCTCTGCAGTCTGCATTTTCTGCTCGTCTCGCTGGGTAATTGTCCAGGATTCTGCGCCATATGACAAAACGGCGGTTGACATTACTTTGAAAAATTTGAGTTCGACTTCCTTTGCTGGTGTTTCCACTGTCGGACCACGTCATCGATATAAATATAAAAAAGAGCAGGTGATAAATAGCACCCTTGACGAACTCTCTTATTGATTTCTATTGTTGCTACTAGTTTCCGTCCAGTGTTAATAAGGATCTCCGTTTTATCGCAGAGGCTCTTTATTACTCTAATGGTCTGTCTAGGATATCCTATTCGCTCAAGTATGCTCCATAAAGTGGATCCATTGACTCTATCAAAGGCTTTTCCGTAGTCAATGAAAGCAATGTGCGTTTCCAGATTGAACTCCCTTCTTTTCCCCATCAACTGCCTCATTATGGTAACAATATCACTGCAAGATCTGCCTTTATGGAATCCAAACTGCTCTACAACCAGTAGGACTTCTGAAATGTTTTTCAGGCGATCGTTTATTATTGTCGCATATTACATGTAGGCGGTGTTGAGAATACTTATTCCCCGGTTATTGGAACGCTGATCTCGAGAGCCTTTCTTAAATAAGGAAATGACTTCTGCTCTCCCCCGGGATTATACCCATCTTCCAGCACCTGTTAAATAAATGCAACTGCACTTATCAAAGTCAGCGTCAGTCACTTACTAAGTCAGTGTCTTATCTTGAGTCTCAACTTCAGAAATATTCCACCATACTTCCAAAGTTTGGTGCCTGTGGCATCTGGGCCTGCCTTCTTGTCCTATGGAGAAGCCTGGTTATCTACTGGATAGGAGAGCTTGGTCTTTCTTGGCTTTCTCTGGGTTTTTCACGTTGATCAGAGTTAGGCGACAGGCAAGCAGAGATGGGCGTAATTATAATCATAATTACGATTACGATTATAATCACAATCATAAAATAATTATAATCACAAGCATAAAAGGTTGCTGTAAATGATTACAACCGTATTTTCAGGGTCTTTAAAGGCCCTCCGGACGTCAAAAATGTCCTTCGTCCATTACCTACCCCATATTGTGCTTCCAATTTTGTCGTGTTTTGCTCAAACGTTTATTTCCTTTTTACAGCCATAATTTCTACATTTACGATCTGATTTCGATAAATTTTTAGGAATTATGCGAGTTGAGGTGGAAATGATCCCCTATGAAAATTATGGCCCCCAATTGAAAGTATTTTGTCCGCATACGCAAACGTGAAATCGTTGTATCAGCCGTAATTTCTACATTTTCCAACAATATTCAGAGATTATGCGGATTGGGGTGTAGATGGTCCCCTAAGAGAGTAGTGCAAGGTACCATTCCAAATCATATCTGTTTGATTAACTTTAATTTATATTTGATAGCTTTCTAATTTATTATAGAAACGTTCAACGGCCCAGCTTTTACTTCTGCTTTGGTTTGTCTGTTTGCGCCGCGAACAGGAGGCAATGTTCGATCTATCGACTTGAAATGGGAAGCGTATTTCTTGGACATAAATTATTTTCCTTATATTTTTCGCGTGCAAAAAAATAACTTTTAACTTTCTGGCTGCGGGCGATCATATTTCTTGCCCAGTAGCAGATTGTTTTCTAACAAGAGAGCACTTTGGGTAAATGACTGGACATTACCTACGTACCTACTTTGAAACAATACAACATGATTCGATGGTACCATTAAAGTAAAAAAGAAGCATAAAAACGAGCACTGAATAGCAAAAAAACAGAAATGAAAACAGAATTGGTGGGTTTTTTAAACATTGATTATTGCATTTTCGAAGGAACGTGATCGATAGCAGTAAGTACCGGTGAAAATCAGTTCCCTTATAAAACATGCGCAAAACACGACAAAATTTGAAGCACAATATGGGGTAGGTATTGGACGAAGGACAGTTTTGACGTCCTGAGGGCCTTTAAAGACCCTGAAAATACGACTGAAGAAGAAGAAGAAGAAGAAAAGAAAAAAGTTTATTGCCAAAATAAAACAAAGTAAAAAATTCTTTCTCCATTACAAAATATACAATACCGACATGGTTTTTCAAACCGTCTGTCGGGGGTGTCAGCAGGTTAAACTAAAAAAAAGGAAAACTGCACTGAAAGCATAATACAATGAAATAAAAATAAATTAAAAATTAAACTCATGTATCAACGCAGAGCGATATCGCCAGGCTATTTTACTAAAAGCTACCAGTTGAGGCCATCCACCACCATCCAGCAAAGCCACAGCTGCATTACGAGAGAGCACGGGTTTCTTGAAAACTTCTACTCTGAACTCTGCGAGTACTGGGCAAATACAAAGGAAGTGGTGCACGTCTTCTTTCTCACGTCTATTGCACAGTGCACACTCCTCATTACGGTTGGTTTCATACGGCTTTGCATTCAGATGCAACAATTCTCCCTTCAGCTTAAAAATCCACCTCGCCGAGAAAATGTCCATGACTGGCTCATCAACCAAGCTTGCGGCCTTGAAGCGAGTGTCAAGCTCCCTATAAAGCGTGAACCTCTCTGAATCCATAGCCCTCTGCCAAAACCACTGCTTTTTGTGCTCCTTAAACCCCTCAAGGATTTCAGCTGCTTGAAGCCGGATGGATTCAAAAGACAAGGAATGTAACCCATCTTCACCCAATCCAGTGGCGAGGCGACCAAGATGCCCAGCCCATGAAACTCTGCTTCTCATTACTTCTATAGCAATTAATTTAGGGAGACGCGTGTCCGGGAGATGAGCCACTTTCCTCAAGTACTTTAGATGGGCTTCAAGAGTAAAAGCTGATATGGTGTCCACCCCGGTCTCCAGATATAAAATGTAATTCGGGGAGAACCTCGGTAAATTGAACAGCTTTCTAATGTACATCAGCTGCACTCCCTCCGCCTTTGCGTACTCCTGAAATCCCCAGCATGGTGAAGCGTAGCACAGGATAGCCCGGATCGTAGCATTAAACACTTCCGATTTTGCCTTTAGTGGTACAGCAGGATTGGCAAATAATCTTCCCCAAACATTATTGAGGGCAAACTTGGCCGATTGAGCCTTCCGCTCTATGTGCTTGGTGAAGGAAAGACGGGGGGTGAGTTCTAAATACGACTGTAATCATACGATTTTCGTATTATTACAGTCGTAATCATACACTTTTTGTATGATTACAGTATAATCGCAATCACACCTGTGATTATGATTGTAATCGTAATCATACCTGTGATTATCATTGTAATCATAATCGTAATAACCTTTTATGCTTGTGATTATAATCGTAATCGTAATTATGGTTATGATTACGCCCATCTCTGCAGGCAAGAATTAGTTCGATTGATTGTGCATCAATCCATAGTCAGACCTTAGTGGCAGTCGGATTCATATTTGAGATAAAAGTGGACTCCAGTGTCACCTTGCCTACTTTGGGGTGAACTAGGCATCGTTGGGTTCGCTGGTGAGCCATTCTGTAGTCGCTCTAACCTTCAGGGTCATCTTCTTCAGGAGTATTTTCGAACCGTAACACGCTAATCAGGGATTACTCTCAATTCCAGCAGTATTTTTTTGGCATCTAAAACCCTTGTTCTTTTTCTCTCATTCTGAGCCTCCCTTCCATCTGAACTAATTGCGGTGAATTTACACGTACGTCCAATAATTATTGTATGCTCGACCATTTTCCCCAAATGAATGATGACCGGGGGAGTATTATATTGTTATAAAGAGTTTGAAAGCCGCTGTCTTGTTCCAGTTTGCGCCATCTCAGAACACAATAGTTAGGTAGTTTACAATAGATAGTAAACTAAACCCCTCTCCCTTGAATGCCCCTTTCAGATGGGACAAGTAACGGTTAAATGTTGGGACTTGTCCAATGTTAAATTTACTCTTCTATGGCCATCTTTCGTCTGCGGAACACGGATTCTTGGCCCCGTCCCTTCTCATACGGTCTTGCCCGCGTCGTCTGTCATGACTGCGAGACGCCTTATAAACCACGTGGATCCCATTAGATTACCAGGCTTTTCAAGGTTTTCGCTTATGTCACCGCTGGGACGATCGTGAGGATCCTCTCATTGGAACGGATTTCTTGAGCGTTTGGGGCTCTTTTTTGTTCTAGTAATACCGCGGCACAACTGTACGCTAATAAAAGGTGAATTCTTTCGAGTTTGAAGTGCAAACCCGTATCGCAAAGCAGCATACTGTAAATCACAAAAACAGAGATGGATGGATGGAACAGGTAAAGTAATCACTTCAATCACAAATACGTCGGAAGTGTGATCTGAGTCTGCAGTAGCCTCTCCAAACTACCTATAGGTACATAACCAAATGTCGACCGACTTTTTGAGTCTTGTCTCGAACTCAACCAAAATCGAAGTTATTAGAGAGTTTTCACCATGTCTCGCGACAGATGAGGCCAGCCGACGCTGATGTTTACCTTTTTTTGGTGCATTTTGAGTCGTCACAAAATAACTTGCGGACTATAGAAGTCAGAAGTCACGCTAAAGAGCTACCGATTGCTCGGATTCAACAATAGTACGATGGATTCACCTTGATCTGGATTCTTGATGTGAAGATTCCAGTGACTAGCAGTTGGTTTCGAGAGGTACAGTTTTTTGAACATTTTTGATCCATTTCGTAAGTTATCATACCTCTACTTTGAGACTTCCCCACAAAAAAATCTGCTGTCCATTACATTTAAAATTTCAATTTAATTTTGGTTTCTCTGGTGACACCTTGGGACAGCTGTGGAGTTCCCGAGTTGTTTTCGGTCTCTAGTGACACCATGGTCCAATTAGTGTTAACTGAAGGACATCACGAGTACCGTGAAGCAGAGCCGTCAAAGGCCGGTATTTGACGTCGCCCCTGACGGGTGCACTCCTACAGTCGTCACGCTTGACGTGGCGAAAACTTTTTATTTCCTTCTTTAGCTGACTGAGCTGTACCGCCTGTTTAATTGGTTGTCACAATAATAAGACCCATGAATGGAACTCGTTTAAAAAAAAAAGTCTGCCAAGTGGGTGTGGCACATAGCTTCCTCGTATCCATAACCCGATTATATAGATGATCCGATGCATAGTAGTTAATCTCAAAAAACCAATCTTTAAGTACCTATAACTACCATAATAGGGGACCATCTGCACGCTAATCTGGTCAATCCCAGAAAAATGTCATCAAAGTCGGATGAAAAATGTAAATGTTATGGCTGTTACAAGGATTTTACGTATGCGCATGCGCAGAGGCTTCTGTAAATTTTAAGGCCCTGATTTTCTTCGGGGACCATCTACAACCTAATCCGCGTAATCCCTAAAAATGTCATTGAAATCGGGTAGAAAATGTGGAAGTTATGGCTGTTTCGAGGAATTCACGTTTGCGCATGCGCAGCGGCTACTATCAGTCCGACGGTGGTGAATTCATAGGAGACCAATTACAATCCAATCTGCATAATCACTGAAAATTGCATCGAAATCGGGTAGAAAATATGGTAGTTATGACCGTTAAAAGGAAATTCACGTTTGCGCATGCGCAGTGGCTACTATCATTCCGAAGATGGTGATTTTCATAGAGGACTATCTAAATACTAATCTGTAACATCCCTGAAAATTTCATTGAATTCGGATGGAAACTGTAGAAGTTATGGCCGTTACAAGGAATTCACGTTTGCACATGCGCAGTCGCTTCTGTCAGTCCCAGGATGATGTTTTTCATAGGGGACCGTCTACACACCAACCCGCACAATCCCTGAAAATTTCATAGAAATCTGACAATAACTTCGTATAGTTATGCGCGTTACAAGGAATTCATGACAGACAGACACAAAGACACGGAACCAAAATTGTTCAGAAAGGTCTAAAACGCAAAATGCGAGTAAAAATTTTGATTTTGGAGAACTTTTTTTTTCGTCCTTGAAAAGTGAAAACAAAAGCAAAAATTAATAAATCCCATAAACCAATACTAACATTGCAGGCTCGAGCTCTGCAATAATGATATTTCTTCATTGATTTTTCCAAATTCAACATTTTCTTCAAATAAACATGCGGATAACATTAATGCAAGTTATACGGACGAATTTAGCGATTTCCCTCCACCTGAAACATTTATTCGGAAAAGGCAGAAATTACTGACGACTATCAGTCCTGAATGCCACAACAGAAATCACAACACTTAGCGGAGGGTCTAGGTACGTCAGTAAACCTCTCCGAACCCGACGAGATCGGGCGATTGACGGCCAGTGGTTTCCATTGTTTGTAAATACGCGGTGAGTTGGATGTGTCTATTTGTCACGGTCTATTAATAGAGTGAAATAAACCTCGTTGCGAGAAGCACCGGCTTCCAAGCAAAATGTTTGTACTAACTTGGAATTTACGGTCCTCGCTCGGTGGCCATTAGCGGGAATGTGGGTTTTAGATTTCCGAAAACGATCATTGGCGGTGGAAACATCGCTTCTCATTAGTATTTATGAGAGGACGTTGAAAACTTATCAGTAAGTTTCTCTTCTTCCTCACTACCAGAGGTAGGGAATCATTGATGTTTTTATCTTACCTACAAAACACATAAGGTAGTGCATAAGCAATTGCCAAAAAAAAAAGTATTGATAGAGAGAGAAAGAAAGAGAAGATGTCATCCTGTTAAGAAAAATGATGAGATCCTTGTAGTGATGGAAGGCTTTTTTGTGAATCCCAGCACCGCCTGGACTCGCCCACCATGGTGGCATCCCGAATCCATAAACAACGAAGAATCGGTGGCCCAAGAGTGGGTCTCGGAAAGGAGAAGCGAAAGCAAAAATTCACTAGGAAGGCCACCCCCGAGCGGGACAGGCACCACCGCGGCCACCACATCCACCATTACAATAAATTAAATCCATATCACAGATCAAAAGCAACAATAATACATAGAAAATCGAGCCAAAAGAAGTTGAAACGTCTGCAAAGAGGGAGAGGCACATAGCTTCCTCGTATCCATAACCCGATTTTATAGATGATCCGATGCGAAGTAGTTAATCTCCAAGTACCTTGCAATTCCTCATAGGGGACCATCTACACGTCAACTCATACAAAATTTCATCAAAATCGTTAGGGAAATGTAGAAATTATGGCTGTCAAGGAATTCACTTTTGCGATGATTAACACAACAATCCGTACAATGTTTGGGGATTGAGTGCCAGCTACACGTGAAAGAGAGTTTTTGAGTTCTAAGGTTAAAGAAGTTGAGCATAATTATAAAACGTTAACTACCCAAGCCCCTCTTTTTCGGGAAAATTGACTTTAAAAAAATCAATTTCCTTTTACAGTTGATATAAACTGAATTAAAAAATAATACCTATTTTCATTTTATATTTTTTTAAATTAGCAGGTAGACCACCTTATTCAAATAGGTCTAGTTTATTATATAAATAAATTGTTTTTTTCTTTTTCTAATTTCATTATACGTATTCTATGACTGAAGACTTTCGTTACCTATTTCAAAGTCATCTTTTCAGTAGTTGAAACGATCCGGTGTTGTATTTGGCTGTTGAGTAAAAGTACTTGGTACATTCGAGTTGTAAGTTGATACTTCTAATACCTGTATAAAGTTTAAAACAATTTTTTATTAGGTATAACATTAAAGTTTTACTCATTACAACAGGTATTGGTGTGTTGACCTGCCTAGTACTGATGGTTTAATGCCTACTACTGGAGTATTTCCCCTTCCAAATACTGGTATACTTCCCTGCCTACTACTGGCGGTTCAATGCCTATTATTGGTGTATTTTCCTGCCTACTACTGGTGTACTTCTCCTGCCAAATACTGGTGTACTTCTTTTGCCAAATACTGGCGGTTCAATGCCTATTACTGGTGTATTTCCCTGCCTACTACTGGTGTACTTCTCCTGCCAAATACTGGTGTACTTCTCCTGCCAAATTCTGGCGGTTCAATGCCTATTACTGGTGTATTTCCATACCTACTACTGGTGCATTTTCTCTGCCTACTACTAGCGGTTCAATGCTTAAGTACTACTAATGAAAAATTATGCACCCAGTTTTCTATTTATAATTTCACATTTTTCAGTGTTTTGAATAGAGTTTTAGTGACAGGTAAACTGTCACAAATCACAACAGTGAAAATAAAGGAAAATTGCTTGAGGGATATTTTTAAGACTCAAAAAATGAGAAATGAAACGTAATGGTGCCAACTACTGGTGCCTTCACCCTGATCGAAATTGGATGGAAAGCGTAGGAGGCATTTTCGTAACGTGGATTCAACATTTTGGTCTTTGGCAGCACCAGGATCTAGTCCGTATGATTCGAAAACCTCCAGGGCAATATTTATGATTATTATTTACCTTTTTATTGAATTTTAACTGTTGGGTTGTCGCTCGAAACCCGAGGAAAAAGTTTATCGCAGCGTTTAGGAGGCGTTTAACAGATAAGCAGATTATGCGGAATAGTAGAGGTATAAATAGCGCGAAAAGGTGTCTGGGTGGAGCTGAGGGCTGAGCTCTGTCAATAAATTATACGGTGACTTTATCCTCTCTGCGTGATCATTTTCCAGTTAGCATCTTGCACCTAATTTTCTATTCGTAGTCAATTTGATTAATTCATTTGACACGTCAGTTCTTCAGAATGATTCAAAATCGTTCCGCTCTATTTTCCTTGAAATTGCCTGACGAATTGAAAGGGCGACCTCAGGGCTTTGACCGACGTTTTTCCTTCTTAATCCCCAGGATTTTCACCATTATGGTACAAGAAGTATAATATTTAATTACCATGTATTTCCAGTATTTATTTAGTTATAACCACTTTTAACAATGTTAACCGTATAATCACGCTTCTGCTTGAATCTGCCAATTTGGTCGGAGCCTTCTCCCTCTATTTCACCTTTTCGAATTGGAAGTTTGAAGCATGAGCCGACCAAGTTCATCTCCCTTCATCAACTGCAAGTCCTCCAGTAGGTACCTGTTTCTTTAAGTCTCATCAGTCGGTTCCATTGTCACTTATGGCGTGAAGGTAAAACCCTTTTTTTTTTTTTTTTTTTTTTTTTTTTTTTTTTTTTTTTTCGGCAGGCAGGTGAGAAAATCTTTAAGATCCACAGGTGGAGTTGGATCTCGTAAGATACCTGAAGGACCCGCAACTTCAAGGTTATGTGGGATTCAAACCCACTAAAAAAAACACCTCCTTTTCTCCCACGTTGGAAGCTCAGCCTGGAACTGTTTAACACATTACTTCAGGCTGAGTCCTGGGACACTTCATTAGTTCTGGATGGCGGGTCGGACCAGGTGTTCCCTTCTCTGTCTCTCTCGTTCTAACAATGTCTTCCTTGTCAGGATACTCTCTACGTACGCTGCCACAAGACTCCAGCTCCTCTCACCTTCCAGCATCTTGCTGACGACAGCTTCTGGTGTTGAAATTTGGGGAGTTAATCCGAGCTCTGACAGCAGCTGGCTTCTTTCAGCCGCCCATTTGGTGCATTTGAAAAAGGTGTGTAGCGCATCATCATCTTCTCTCTTCTGACAGTGCGGACATGTTGGGACAGTTACCTTTCCCATTTTATGTAGATAGGCATAAAACAGTCCATGTCCTGTGAAGAATTGTGTGAGGAAAAAGTTTAATTCTCCATGCTTCCTGTCCGTCCATATCTGGATGTTTGGCACTAGCCTTGCGGTCCACCGTCCTCTATATTCTCTTGTCCATATCTCTTGCCAGCTTACCATCGTGCAATCTCTTTCTTCCTTGGCTATGCGGGACCTGTCTCCTTCATCCCTTCTGTCGAAAATTCTTTTTCGCTCTGAAGCCATCAGCTGGATCGGTATGACACTGGTAAGCACAAAGATTGCGGGTTCTGACACTGTTCGGTATGCACAGGCGATTCGTAGAGCTCCTCTTTGCTGCACAGCTATCAGTCTCTGTCGGAGATACGCCACGCTCAGTGCATCCGCCCACACCTCCGCTCCATACAAGAGAATTGACTCCACCACTGTCATCATCAAGCGTCTCTTGCATGGTCTAGGGCCATTTATGTTTCTCATAAGGTGACAAAGAGCTGCCGATTTTTGTGCAGCCCTGTCTGCAGTCCTTTTTAAATGTTCACCAAAAGTGATTTTTGTGTCCAACATGACTCCTAGATATCTGGCTGCTGGTTTAGTTGTTATTTCAGTGTTTCCGATCCGCATTGGGATGATGGTAGGTATGCGCTTACGGGTGAAGATGACTACCTCTGTTTTTGATGTAGCTAGTGCCAGGCTATGTTCTTCCATCCACTCCGTTACTCGTGTCATGATCTGCTCCAACTTGGCTTGGGCTGAATCCATTGTCCTTGCGAGTACTACTGCTGCCACATCATCAGCATATCCAACAAGGAAACAGTCCTCAGGCATTTCCAATCGCAGCACACCATCGTAAGATGCATTCCACAGTTGAGGACCCAACACTGATCCTTGAGCCGCTCCTGATGTGATCTCTTTCGTTCGTACCCCTTGAGCAGTCTCATATGTTAGTGTTCTGTTCTTAAGGTAACTGTCCATCACTGCCAATAGGTAAGACGGGACCTTGAAAGTATTGCTCCGGGCCTCCATCATATCAGTCCATCTTGCAGAGTTGAAGGCATTTTTTACGTCGAGGGTCACCAGTAGTGCAAGGTTTCTTGAATGCCTACTGCCTTCCTGTGATTTTCTTACTGCAGTTACTACATCTGTTAGTGCATGGACAGTAGAGCGACCCTTTCGGAAACCATACTGTCTAGGTGATAGATCCCCTGCCTGCTCTATTGCAGGCAGTAGCCGAAGCAGAAGTAGTTTCTCGAAACCCTTTCCAGCTGTGTCCAGCATACATAGTGGTCTCCAGGATGACGGCAAGGTTGGGTCCCCTTTTCCCTTATCTAAAAGGACCAGACGGGCAGTTTTCCATCGCCTACTAAAGACCCCAGTGATGAGGCATGCATTGTACATCCTCAGGAGTAGCTGTGGGCAGATTTCAGTGACTATTTTTAGTACCTCTGACGGTATGCCGTCGGGTCCAGGCGCTTTTTTGTTTTTCAATGCTCCAACCGCTTTTTTTAATTCGTCCACTGTGAACAAGGGTGTGTCTGTTTTTCTCATACTTCTAGAATCTGTGTTTCTGGGAGGATGGGTTGGAAAGAGACCATTTACAATGGTCTCCATGACTTCCTCATTCATGAGGCTCGTTCCATCTCGTGCCTGAAATTTTCCTGTCACTATTTTGTAGCCACGACCCCATGTGTCCACATTTATTTCATCGATGATTTTTTGCCAACAGTCCGCTTTACTTTTGTTTATTTCATGACGGAGTTTTTTCCTAGCTTCAGCAAATTCTGTATGTATTGTCAACCAATTTTCTTGTCTTCTACTTCTCTGGGCTCTACGCCTCAGTTGGTTGCATTCCCTTCTGAGTCTTGCAATATTTTCATTCCACCAGTAGACAGGAGGCTTGCCTGATTTTTGGACTTTTTTTTGGCATAGACGCATTGCAGGCTTTGGTGAGAATCTTCATTGTTTCATTTACTATGACCTCCGCATCTACAGCTCTCATAGCAGGTGTACCTGGGACTTGGGATAAAGTACCTGGTCGGTACTTGTGATAACTCGCATCCAACAATTTATCCCCATCTTGCAGTACCTTCACTATTTTCTCTCTGTCCAATTTAGCTAAGTTCCAACCTTTAACCTGGTCAAAGTCTCTTCTTTGGGTGCATCTTTGTGGTATTGTGACTTGGAAGTCAAAAGTAATGTACTGGTGATCACTTCCTGTGTACTCATTGATAACCTTCCAATTGCTTATCTTTCTGGCAGCATTTTCTGTGGCTAGGGATATGTCTGGTATGGTACCTCTTTGGCCAGGTCGGTGGAAAGTAGGAGTATCACCTTCATTTAGAATCACTAGACCTGTCCTTGCTGCCATCTCTAGGATGAGCCTCCCCCTACAATCCGGATCAGGCATTCCCCATTCCAGGGCTCTAGCGTTGAAATCCCCTGCGACTATTGTGTCACCTGTTGTAATTTGTATAGCATCTTCTAGTTCACCCAGTTTCCTCTCAAACTGACGAAAGGGTTCATTTGGTGTGAAATAGCAGCTAAAGTATGTGATTCCCCCTCTCTTGAGCCATACATATCCTGTTCCGCTTCCATGCTCTTCAATATGTCCATTTGACACTGCCCAGATTGCTGCTGTTCCCAAGTTGTCACTATACCATTTCCGATTGGTTTGATTATGATGTTGCTCACTGATGATTGCAATGTCTATATTCTTTTCTCTTATGAGTTGGAGCAGTAGGTTTTGGGCTGTTGTACTTCTATGTAGGTTGCCTTGCAAGATCTTGATCATGTTGTTGTAATTGTTGTCCTGACTGCATCCACATTCATGAGAGGATTGATTCTTCGGATATACCGATCCAGGGCCCGTTTGTAAACAGGGCAGTTTGGACTATCTACAGGATGGTTGTAGTCTAGGTTTATCCGCTTACAATTTGCGCATTTTTTTGGTTCTGGACTTATATTTGGTGGTAGGTTTGCCAGTGGGCAGGTCCTGCTGTCGTGGGAACCAGCACATCTAGCACAGCTTTCTTCGTTCAAACATTTGGCTGCTATGTGCCCATAACCCTGGCACCTGAAACACCTGGTGACCTCTGTGAAGTCAGATATGGGGCAAGTGTCCAGGCTGATATACACTCTGCCTTGTTTCAGGAACTCCTTCCTAAGAGCCTCTGAAATTCTTACAACCCAGATGCAGTCATCGTAAGGCACTCCGTTTGCATCCATCCGTCTTCCCATTTGGAAAAATGGGACGAAGACTTTCTGGAGCTCTTGTAGATGAGGGAAGAGAGCCCTTACCCAGGGGTTTTGCTCGTATATGTAGCTGGCAAGGTCATCCTTGTTGATTGAGCGATCAACTCGCCGTATCTTCACCATGAGGGGCCTGTCTGGTAGACGCTCTTTTTCTACTATAAACCCTGCATCGGCCAGCCGGTTGGTCACTTTGAGAGCTTGTTCGGGGGTGGCAGCTACAACCTTGATTTGAGATGCACCCATGGGCCTAATTCCATCAATTTGTAGGCCTTCTTCTCTGGCGTTAAGTGTTTCTCGTATCTGCCTCTTCACAGTTTTTGGAGAGCACAAAGTCACTGTCTGGGCGTATGTTCGATGATTACGCCCATCATCACTGGTTGCGACTTCCATTTCTCTGTCCAGAGATGTTGCCTCTCTGGGTTTTTTGACGATGATTGATCGCTGAGGAGCATTTAACTGCTTCTTTGACCTATCAATGGCTATCTCCACCTTCTTTGACATAATTTTTTCTCTCTTTTCTGTGCGAGCCTTTCTAGTCCGCCTTACTTTCCTTTTTCTTGTCACTGTCTCCCAATGTTCCGTCTCACTTTCTGTGACTGGAGTGGTCAAATTTACCTCTGATTCCGTCTCCTTTTCGAACCTAGGCCTCCTGCTGTCTAGACTTCGTTTGTCATCAGGCTTCAGATTGTTGCCCTTAGAAGGAGTCTGATTTTGCTGGTCTCGATCAAGCTCCCTTCGCTCAGCTCCCACTCTTCTCTTTACCACCTCCACTTTGTTTGACAAGGCCTTCAAACCTTCTCTCTCTAATTTATCTATTCTCCCAATTACATTTCGGTTTGACCTATCGATATCTGTCATTCTTGACTCCAACCTGTTTGTGTTCTCCAACATTGCCTTTTGTAGGTTCACCAACATCCCCATCACTTCGCTGGTTCCTACCTCGGAGCATGTGGATGACTCCGACACCCTTCTCTGCCTTCTCTCCTCTGTGACGAGCCTCTCTATGGACTCAACAGAGTCGGTGAGGTTTGAAAAGTCCCTCACTCTGTTACGGAGATACACAGTCTCCTCGGATAGGTCCTTGTATGCCTTCAGAAGTGGTAGTATTACCTCCTTTTTGAGGCTGTCTATCCTGTAAGTGACCTGCTGCAAAGGCCTCTGTCCTATGTGTTCTTTCACACTTCCCCAGGCATTCCAGTCTTCCTCCCAACTTTCCATGCACTCTTCAATGCCTTGAATGTCCAGTAGCTGGTGTCTGCCGCCAGCTTCCTGCTCCAGTCGCGTGAGTTTCGCTTTTCTCTGCAAAGAAATCCTTTTTCGTTTCATTTCTGCTTTTTCTTTCTGCTCTGCCATCTCTCTTGGTCTCTTTGTGGGCTGCCCCCCCTGGACTCCTTCCTGCTGTCTCGTAAATTCTCCCTCCTCGCTGTCGGTTCCCCCTGTGGCTTTTACTTCAAGTTGCGCTTGCGGCTGATCCATGCTTGGTGTTGGCACCTCAGCAGAAGGTGAGCCCTCACGCTCCCTGAGTACCTCTATAGGGTAAACCCTTTGCACTCCAATGGTTGGCACAAATCTCTCTATAGAGGTCAGCTCCTTTGCCAGGTAATTCACCGTTGGCGAGCTGGGTCTGGAGAGAGGTGGCGTATTTAGTGCCCTCTCGCACTCCTCAATAATGCGCCTGCTCTGTTCTGCGGTCAGTGGCTGGCTCCAGTCATCATCCTGGGTGGATGTCGAAGCTTCTGACTCACTAGCAGTGATGCACCCAGGCTTTCCGCACGATGCTGGTACAATTCTCTTTGTTATTGTCTGGGAATTAGTGATTGTCTGTCTCTTGGAATTGTCCCTTCTTACTTCGTCTACATTTACCAGCTTAGGAGGAGGACGCCTATACTGGGATGTGGTGTCTCGTCTCTTTTCTTGATTAAACCAGCTCCAACCCTCTGGGATATTCGGCCCTTCTGGCCAGGTATCCTTATCTTTGTAACCAAAAGGCTTTTGATAAGGGTTGTAAAGTACCCCCTCTGACTTTTTTGAACTAGGTGCGGTTTGCTGTTCCGGTACACTGGTAGAAATATGTTTTACTGGTTTGTTGAAAAGCGCAGTTCTGGTATGAGTTGCTAGAGGGCTTATATCCCTTACCACTTGATCTGTGGAATCCTGTGCTTTACGCCTGTTTCTGTAGTTTTCCTCTTGTACTTCCTGAATGCTGTCTAACGATTGGTGGTACCTCTGTATGTCTTTACAGGTGTCTTGCCTCCTTTTAACGAACCGGTTGAAACCAGTTGGGTATATAACCCCTGTAGCCGACTCCAAGCAATATTTTGCGCCTATTCCAAAATATTGCTTGGAGTCGGCTACAGGGGTTATATACCCAACTGGTTGGAAATATGTTTTACTGGTTTGTTGAAAAGCGCAGTTCTGGTATGAGTTGCTAGAGGGCTTATATCCCTTACCACTTGATCTGTGGAATCCTGTGCTTTACGCCTGTTTCTGTAGTTTTCCTCTTGTACTTCCTGAATGCTGTCTAACGATTGGTGGTACCTCTGTATGTCTTTACAGGTGTCTTGCCTCCTTTTAACGAACCGGTTGAAACCAGTTGGGTATATAACCCCTGTAGCCGACTCCAAGCAATATTTTGCGCCTATTCCAAAATATTGCTTGGAGTCGGCTACAGGGGTTATATACCCAACTGGTTGGAAATATGTTTTACTGGTTTGTTGAAAAGCGCAGTTCTGGTAAAACCCTTACATCCCTTGAATTGTACGACATGCCAAAAGCATTTGATTTGGTTTCTTTCGGCTTGCTTTTGGAGAATCTATGTCTCTATGGATTCGCCCCTGAAGTCTGTCTTTTTTCAAGAACTATCTGGAGGGCTGGAGCCAGACTGTGTGAATAAAGCAGGGTTCTGGACTCTGGCATTCTATTTTCATTAGATACATTAGGTCATTACATTAATAACCTGATATATCACACTCAGGTCGATAGTCACCTGACCTTGTTCGCTGACAATATTACAGCTGAGGTCAGGGGAACTTACGAAGAGGAATCTGCGGATGAACACATCAAAGACTTTCTTGGCTGTTAAGGAAAGGTGCGCCTCCTTGCTCCTGAATGAGGATAAGTCCCAGAGTACTGAGCTCCAGCTGAATGGTCGTTTGACCCATTCTGTCGGTCTTCTTGGCCTTACAGAAGACAACCCCATGTGGGCCTTTCTTGGGCGGCCCACATTGACTCGCTGTTCGGAAACTCGTCGTCCCTCACCATCCTGAGGAGATTGGCGGGTGCTGTATCTGGCGATGTGCTGCTTATGGTGTATTTCGCTTGTTTTCATAGCCGCTTACCGTACTGTGCGATTATGTGGGGCACTCACCGCACTCATTACGTATATTCAAATTGCAAAAGGAAGCTATCAGAATTATTAAGCACATTGGTTCCCTCGAGAGCTGTAGAGTCCATTTCAGGGATCTGGCTATAATGACTTTACCTAGCCTCGATGTATATGCCAGTCTTGGTTTGTACTCCAAAATTCGGACTCGTTAAAACACCTCCACTCCAATTTGCTGCCTGTCTACCTGTGGCTTTTCATTAGGACCTTCTAAAATAATACTCAGGAAGATGCTCTTACAAGCTGAACTTTACTACTTGAGAGATTTTTCCCAGTTGAAGTTCTTTTGAAGTTTTCTAGTATCACTGTGACAGACTCTCCACTCTCATTTTATTTTTACATCTCTTTTTTTCTTGTAATGTTACTGACATTTGTATTGTCTTATAGCCGCTAAAAAAACACTTAGTACCTTCCACTACCCTCAAAAGGGACCGTCCACACGTCAACCTGCACAATCTCTGAATATTGTTGAAATGTAGAAGTTATGGCTGTCACAAGGATTTCACGTTTGCGCATGCCCACAAAATACTTGCTATTTGGGGGCCATGATTTTCGTAAAGGACCATCTACTCGCCAACTCGCATAATTCCTGAAAATTTCATCGAAATCGAGTGAGACATGTAGAAGTTATGGCTGTGGCAAGGATTTCATGACAGACAGACAGACACGGAACCAAAATTGTTCAGGAAGGTCTAAAACGTAAAACACTAGTGGAAATTTTGATTTTGGAGAAAAAATGTGTTCGACCTTGAAAAGTGAAAACGTTTCTGCTACCTTGGCAGACTCGGAAGCAACGTGTATTATTTATTTATTATTTATTAATTTGTACTCCATTGGGTCATCTGGTGGGAGCGGATGTGTGGGATTATCTGGTGGTCTACCCACCAGGTGTTTGGGCTCCTCAAGAACTTCATTTGTGGTGAATTTTACCGATCGCCGATATTGTAAATAAATTCCCACTCACACCCACATTCTTCACATTGGTGTATTACCTATTATTAGCGATTGAAAAACATTCCAAGAGAGCCAAGTTTTAATTTCTGTTCTGGGGATGTCAAAGGACAGGAAAAGGGGTTGGAGGGTTTTATGAAATCCACAAAGTTTTCCCCAGTTATAGAGTCGGTCCATTGAGTTCGAAGCAACTTCGATTGAGCGGAGTGAGGCGAAGCGATGCGATACCATCATTTCTCAGTTGGACAGCTAGCTCCGATGTTATTGGCAGAGCTAAAGGGAGTGAACTCGGCGTTTAAAATCCCATTTGCTGAGGGCTTACGCAACGCTTATTCTCCATCTGGAAGGAACCCCTTATTACACAGTTCCATTGGTTGAACTTCTTCATCTACATAATTTGCAGGCGCTTAATAATTAAACTAAGACATTCGCCGAAATCAGTAATATAAATTATTTGCATCTTTATTCACAAGTTTCAGAGCTTTTTGAACCGTCTTGGGATGTCTGCCCTTGTAACTGGAAATTTTAGGATTTTTGTGGGTTTAGTGAATTCACATTAAACGAATTTTCGTAGGACGATTTTTTT
Organism: Apolygus lucorum; assembly: GCA_009739505.2. NCBI lineage: Eukaryota > Metazoa > Arthropoda > Insecta > Hemiptera > Miridae > Apolygus > Apolygus lucorum. The sequence goes on along the minus strand of CM019181.2, from coordinate 720,456 downwards.
AACGTCAATTTATCAGAAGAAAAAACAGCTATGGAGGGTAGTTTATGACTCGTATGTATGTTTCACAGGGTTATTACTTCCCGATTTCATCAGTAATCTACCATTCCATTCACTCACCAAATGAATCTCTCACTTACTCAGTAAACTACTCTTTCACTCAATCACCAAACGACACTTCCTCTTTCACAACAAAATACTTTTTAAGAGTCGGTATCTACTTGAGAGGAGTTACTAGTGTGAGTCAATTGTGCTCTCGAACCTCTTCCCCATCACTAGGGAACACCCTCCGCGTGTAACCACCACCTTGCTTAGTCTTGGTTGATGGATGTTACTGAGCCTGAGCAGTCTCGATTAGAGTCATTGAGTTCAGTTTTCGCGTCAGACACTCTTCCAATTCACAGTACACTACTGATACGCCTTACACACCTGTTTGATGTACAGCTTACATTGGGATGGTGGTTCAAGCAGGAGTCAATATGTTCAAGACAATATGGCTCTTCCTCTCACTAGAGGAAGCTTATATCCCTCTTCCCTTTAACAAATCCTCCATTTACATCTCCGATAATGACTCGGGCACTTACCAAACCACTCAGATTTGAAAAATATAGCTAGAGTGGTGGAGCGGTAGGTAATGCGGTCCGAAGAAGTACAGTTCGTCCTCTCTTTCTGGACTTCCATTTCTCCCTTCTCATTTACCTCTTACTGTTCTTCTCTGAACCCTCTCCTTACAGATGCACTACGATTTCCATCCAGTTGATCAACAACTTCCAAAGAGCCTCTCAGTAATTCTACAGTATTTTTAGGTGAGTTTCTTTAGTTCAACATCTTGCCATAATAATATGACCCCCTCTACGAGCCTGTACTGCATGGAAAACATAATTCTAGACAAACTTGGATGCGTTGGCTCCACCACCTGAATCGTGCAGTATAGCTAAACCCTCAGGCTCCGGCAGGTCTTGTACTCCATGACGCCCTCACGGAATTAACTCTTAAACTGATAATAATCTATTCTATTCAGTGTTTTCAGGCCAAATAAAATACACCACGCTATACAGCATTAAAAAGTCATTGAAATGATAACTTTGGCTTCACTTTTGTCTATATATTAGTTCAGCAGAAAAATCACGAAACAAAATCTGATTTCAAATAATTTTAATTTTCGGAGTAATTGATCTTTGCGGTTTTCAATTCATAGTTTATTACTCTGAAAGAAATACCGAAACCACTGAAAAATGGTCCAGTTCTTTTCTGATGAAAATATCAAGGATATGAAAGAGACGTTCTTGAATGATAGGTAAGTACTTTTTATTTATAACATCTCAATGAAACTTCAAAAAATAACTCTTTTATTATCAACGAATCATGAGTCATAAGAGGTTCAAATTAGTAAAAATGACTAGATTTTTAGGAATGAACATTTCAAATAACTATTGGATTACCGTAGTTAATCGTTATCTTATTACCGTATCTTAACAATGTTAGCTGACCGGTATGCGATCGATGTTTTTCTTCAAGTTGGTTGGTAGTAACAATGTCAAAGCTGTGTTCTTTGCAGACGAGTGATCTATATAGAAAAATTATAAATCTTTGTGTGATAATTTGCAGCGTGGAGTGGCGCCCCGCAGGTGCCCGAGGGTTAATCCTTGAAGCTGTAAGCAAAATAAAAAATGAACATTGCTGCACAAACAGGTCAAGTTTTTTCAAAATGGTTTTTGCTTCCACCCATTTTAAAGTCAGGAAATGCTCTTATGAACAGAATATCAAATGCACACCTGAGAATGTATTCATTTATACTTCTCAGAGCTGTAAAGTTTACTGGATTTGCATAGCAGAGGGAATGGCGAAGCTATTGGTTCATACGGTCGATGCCAGACCAGCAGATGGGGTGAGATGGATGATTAATGGTAAACCGCTTTTGCACCGCCGCGAGCTTTTCCCTTATTCCGACCCCCTGGGCTATGGCGTAAACCCGCACGGAATTCCAAATGACCTCTCCCGCCCAGGAGTTGCATCTTTACTCAGCAGAGCGATCTCGGTCAAAGGGGATTTGGATTTCAGGCAGGAGAGGCAGTCAGGCGACCCCCAGTTTTATTGTTCGTTCTGCGGCAGGACGTAAAGTTCTTGCAGGACGGGGAAGATAGGGTCTGTCCCTCCGACCCACATTCCCTTCTCACCGCGACGTTACCGCTCCTGGTTTCATCCAGCATCTGTTCCAGCCATCACTCTTGCTTCCTATTCTCCCTTTCCCTCGCCCGGCTTCCCTTTCCGTGAAATATGTGGGAGAACGAATTCCATCAGCTCCAAAAAGCATAACTCACGCTGAGTAGTGGAGCAATCAACAAAATTTATTATCTGATTTTTTTTCTCTCTTTTTCGCTGTATCTTCATAAATAAATATAGCTATTCTTGCGCGTGGGGGGTACATTCGCCGAATATACGTCCCTCATCTGCTCGTACATCAGGAGTAGGTATCGAATATAACTCATAGAAACCAACTTTCTTATAAAATAAGTAACTCGCAGCTTTTGAGAACCATCTAAATCTCTTAAGCCGTTTCGAGAACAAGAGTTAAATACTGGTTGCTAAGAAAAGTGCAAAAGTGAAAAGTGGATTTTATGTACCTTGAAACTTAAAACACCAAATTTTATCATCATTATTGAAAATAATTAACCAAAACGCTGTATTGTATAGATCACTCGCCTGCAAAGAACACAGCTGGGCCATTGTCACTACCTACCAACAATATTCCTGCTTCACTTTCAAGTTTATATCGAAGAAATAAACGCTCAAGCCGTAGAATACGCTCTAGCCTCCTCAACTCTTACCTCGCATTGGATCATACTAACTGATTCCATGAGTTGCCTTAAAAAAATCAGCGCCACTACGATCAGAAGAGCAGACAACCTGTAACGTGACTCGGGAAATTATTAGTTCAGTGTGTGTTAATGTTGTTGTGACGTTGCCTAGAAACGAGAGTAGAAGGATGTGGATGAAAAGAATAAAGTAATTTAAGTTGATATTTAGCTATGAATGCGTTTATTTTAATTGCTCTTGAATAATTTACGGTTCAAACCCTATTTGAACGTTACATTATGGCGCAGTCGTTTTCAAATACCTACTGCTCTACGTCCCTCCGTGAAATGGAAAGTTTGATGGACACGCAGCTACAAAACAACACGGCTTTGGTGAAGAGGATGATGGATTCCATGGCTCAGACTTTCAAGTCCTGTCTGGATGAGGTAAGGTCTACTTCTTTATCCGTTCAAATGGTAGTTCCAAAATTCGATGGGAAACTTCATGATCCAGAAACATGGATGAAAATGTATGAGAAGGCTTGCTCTTGCAATCATTGGAATACAGACGAGAGGAAAATAATCAATCTGATCTCACACCTCACACCTGGAAGTATTGCACAAAAATGGTATTATTCCATGCTTGGTGAAGAAGAAAATGGTCAATGGGATGTGTGGAGGTCATCATTCCTTACCGCTTTTGGTCAGAATCGTATCCAGTTGGCAATGAATGCAAATAATTGGCACTATCGTGGTGGATCTTTGTTAGAATACTATTATGAAAAGCTAAGGTTATTAACATTAGCATATGGGACTGTTCCCGATCGTGTATTGATCACTATGGTAGTTATGGGCCTTCCTGAGCATATGCAAAGCCTTCTGACAATGTTGGATATTGAAACAAGAGATCAGCTCCAGTCTGCAATTTGCAGATTGAAGCCAAACTCCGGGAGAGTATATATTCAGGGGGATGCTGCTGGTAGAAGTATAGGTGAAAGGAGTAAGACTAGAAATGAACGCACGGATGATAGTTCTGATACTAGGACTATGAAATGCGTTCTTTCGTCGTTCTCTTCCATATCAAGCCCATGTCCAGCAGTGGAAGTGTCAGTTGATGGCAAGTTGGTTCGTGCTTTACTCGATACTGGAGCTTCCGTAAACCTGATTAAGCCCGATATCATCGAGAAGCTGGCTTTAGTAGAATATCCAACTAGAGAAACGTTAAAGAGCTTCAACAATTCAAAGGAAGTTGTCAAATATGTCGTTAAATTCCTGTTGTCTGTTCCTCATCTTGATCACTCAGGAGTTGAATGTAAGGCTTTCTCAGTACCTTCATTATCACATGATCTAATCATCGGAATGCCAACACTTCAAGCCCTGGGGTATACTTTATCGAGTAAGTATGAATTCAAATCCACTAATTCGGTTCAAGAAATCACTGGCGCCTCGCATGGAAGTACTGTTTTTGTCTGTCCCATTTCATTTCATTTGAAAAATGGCAGTTCAATTGTTAAGTTGAAACCATACAGACTATCCAGAGAAAAATATGCTTGGGCTCAAACGAAAATCGAAGATCTTCTCGAGAGAAATATAATTCGACCATCACAGTCTGACTATGCCTCCCCATGCGTCATAGTTCCTAAAGAGGATGGCTCTTGGCGGCTTTGTCAAGATTATAGAGAAATTAACAAACATACCGAGCTGGACCCCTTTCCGTTCCCTTTAATAGAGGACATCATCAGCAATTTTGGAGGGTGTTCGTTTTTCTCGAAAATCGATCTCAAAGATGGCTTCAATCAGATACCTATTACTGAAAAAACTAAAAGGTGCACTGCTTTCGTATTGCCTTTTGGCCACTATGAGTATAATTTTCTTCCTTTTGGCTGGAAAAACTCTCCCCCTAAATTTCAGCGTGTGATGACCCAAGTACTCGGGGATTTGCTGAATGACCCATTGATTTGGGTGTACATTGATGATATCCTTGTAGGAGGCAGATCAATTGAAGAATGTTCCAGCCGGACATCAAAGGTTCTTGCACGTTTGAAGAGAGCTAACCTCAAAATTAATGAAAAAAAGAGTTCTTTTAACAAAACCAGCGTAGTTTTCTTAGGAAGAGTGATCGACGGAAAAACAAAAACTACAAAGGAAGAATCAATTGAAAAGGTGAGGAACATGAAAAGATCCCACGATTTGCATTCTTTGAGAGTTTTCACTGGGCTAGCTGGACACTTTAGAGCATTTATTCGTGATTTCGCCCAAATAATCAGACCTTTAGAGCGGCTCAAATCCAAAGACGTGAAATACGTTTGGGGGCCTGATGAAGAAAAGGCATTCAGATTGATCACGACTAAAATAACCAGCAATCCAATATTACAACTACCTGATTGGGATCTGAAATTTGAATTATGCACGGATGCCTCTAGTTATGCATGTGGGGCAATCCTCTATCAGAGAGAACCATCAAAACCTAAGAATCAGCAACTCAGAGTGATAGGTTACTATTCGCACCTGTTCACAAAGCCTGAGTTGAATTACTCCGTTACTGATAAGGAAGGTCTCGCAGTTATAAAAGCCATAGAATACTTCAGAACTTACCTTGAGGGACGTCCATTCCTCATTCACACAGACCACCAAGCTCTGAGTTTCATTCTGAACCTGAAGGAACCGAAAGGTCGTCTAGGTCGTTGGCAGTTATTCCTAATGGGGTTTGAAGTTGAAATAAACCACCGCAAAGGCAAGGAACTTGAAGACGCAGATGCCCTTTCCCGGCTATGTGTTGATGAAGTTCCGAGCATAAATTTCGTTACTGGTGCCAACGGTAAACAGCAGGTGAACAGGGACCAGGTAATTGAGGTACTCAAGGCATATCATGACAATCCTGATTCGGGGGGACATGATGGATTCATGCGCACGTATCTGAAGCTCAGATCAAGATTCAGTTGGCCAGATATGAAGAAATCTATTCGAAATTACGTCAAGAGCTGTAGGGAATGTCAATTTTCAAAATTCAAGTTCCGAAAGAAGCCTGATTCAATGTTTATACCACAGCATTCTTCCATGCCTTTCGAAACCATACATCTGGATTTCGGAGAACTAAGCAAACGTAAAGAAGGTCAACCTACCACCCGGTCTTTTCTTATTGTTGTTGATGAATGTACTCGCTTTGCTAACGCTAAAGCTATGAAAGAGAATGCTCAATCAATCATCAATTACTTGAAAAAGTATCACCACATTTCCAGCGTTAAAAAGATTGTGACGGACAATGGGCCTCAATTTGCATCAGCTAAGATGAAGAAGTTCGCAGAAGAAAATGGTATTACCTTAGTTACGACCTCTCCATACCACCCCTCTGCCAACGGGTTGGCAGAAAGGAAAATAAGAGATGTAAAATCCTTCATTAATATGTATCCACTTTTTCGAGGAGGTTGGAAATCTTGTTTGGAAGCTGCAGTAAATCACTTGAACCGGTCGTTTACAGCAGGTATTGGATGTTCTCCTCAATACAAAGCCTTTGGAAAAGTGGCCATTCTCCCAGCTGACCAGAGATTCGGAATTGTTGAAAACATGCTAGAAGAACATCCACTAACCCGGGAAGAGCAACAAAAGTACAGAGACAGAATGAAAAGACAATTTGACAGGATACATCCCCAAAAGCCACCAGACATTGAAGAGGGTGATTTTATACTTGTTCAGAGCGGGTTTCACGGCAAACAACCAGTAGTGAAAGGGCCTTTCCTCGTCAAGAAGACTACAAAAATGAACAATTTTCCAAAAACTGTTCACTATGAAGATGAAGCTGGGACCACCCAAAAAGCTGCGATTGGAAATGTTCTTCCTTATCATCTCAGGAGAGATGATGATTCTCAAGAGGGGGAAAATGTAACGTGACTCGGGAAATTATTAGTTCAGTGTGTGTTAATGTTGTTGTGACGTTGCCTAGAAACGAGAGTAGAAGGATGTGGATGAAAAGAATAAAGTAATTTAAGTTGATATTTAGCTATGAATGCGTTTATTTTAATTGCTCTTGAATAATTTACGGTTCAAACCCTATTTGAACGTTACACAACCCAATCATTGGAGAATTGATACAACTTATATCACGAGGGAGAAACAGAAACGTCCACTTCACATTCCTATGGATTAGAGGACACTCTGGCATTCGTGGAAACGAAGTGGCTGACGCACTAGCAAGGAGAGCGACGGAAATGGGAGGTACCTGCAACTTGCTCATCCCGGTAACGGATTAGGGTAAGGTGGGGTAAGGTCCCGCACGGGGGAAGTCCCCGCACAAGGGTTTTCTGTGTTACTGTGCAAGTTATGACTATGTCCGTTGGATGGTAAGCCAATTGCCATGTCGCGAGTTCTGTGTGGAATTTCCTGTAGTGCGGATCAGCGTGGTGACAGACAAAATGAGGTAAGTTTGTTTTCCTCCGCTCTGATGTAATATTTATGATTATTTACTTCAATGATATGTTTCCGTAATCGTTGATATTCGTGTCTGTTGTGTTGCGTCAGAAAAAGGTGCTTCTTCCCGTCAAAACCCCGTGACAACGCTCTTGGTAACCATATTTTTACTTGTCTGAGGTCGATTTTAGTCAAAATGGCAAATTGGGGCAAAGCCCCGCACTCTTTGTGGGGCAAGATCCCGCACAAAATTTGTGCGGGGACTTGCCCCTTCGTTTTTATTTGGAAGACGGCGATGATAAATTTAGGTACCTTCATGCAGTTAACCATGCACAGAATTGACTTATATGTCAGGTACCACTACCTATTTGTATGTAACTTGTTTTTATTCTGTTCCCCACTATCTTCTTTCATTTTATGATTCCAGAAACTAAAGGTACAAGTATCTAACCCGCATTTTGGGAGTTATTGGAATCCTGCAGTTTGTTGTACTTTTTTAAACGTGATACCTGCTTACTTTGTTAGGTACTAAACAAACAATGTGTTAATTTTAGGAAAAAAAAAATCAGAAAAATGTATTTTCCTGGACGATCATTTAACTTTTTTCTTGTCTCAAATTTTAGTTGTGTTGCATTTAATTCAATGTTTTGTGATTTTTCGAATATTCTACAATTGACTTTTCATTGTGCATTGAAGATGTGTGGGAAATTCATTACCAGCAAATGCTATAAACTATTTGACTGTTACCCTCTGTTAATTGTTTAAAAAAATGAGTTGCTTACTGTTATTAAGGCATGTGAACTTCAAAAAAGTTTTTATCTTGTAAAAATTGTGATGTTTTGACTGAATAGATGAGCATATTTGAATAAATATATTGGCTTTCTGTCTGAAATTAATGCCTTTCCCCAGAATGGGGCAAACCCCCGCACTGCGGGGATTTGCCCCATGACTGCGGGGACTTACCCCTTCCTGTGGGGCAAAGCCCCGCAGACACAAATTTTTAAAAAACGTTCAGTTCTTCCATAATACTGATGACATAGTGATGAAAATTGTCAGGCATTATAGCCAAGGTCCCAAACTAGTATCCCAATGAGTTGGTTGAGGGATATTGACCTAGTAGGTGTTTATAAATGGAAAACATTCGAAAGTGCGGGGATTTACCCCACCCTACCCTACTACTCAATCATTAAAAAACGCGCCCAAACCGAGTGGCAAAATAAGTACATACAACCGAAAGATACCGGCAACTTCTACCGACAAATTCAGCCAACCGCACCCTTTCGACCCTGGTTCAAGGGTCATGCTGTCTCCAAATCACTATGCAGAACTATTACGAGAATGAGAACGAACCACGGCGTATGCGATTCCTATCTATTTTGATTCGGATGGCAAGAAGGACCCGAGAGCAGTAGATGCGGTGACCCTTGCGGTAATTTAGAAATTTAACAATGGTGTGCCCCCTCTTTACATATAAAGGCAAGAAATGTTCAACAAATTATCAACCGTTGTACAATTACCTGTTAATTATGAAAACTTATTGTCAACGAGGAATATTAATGTATATAGGATGATGTATGACTACATACAAGCATGTAATGTATATATATAGTAAGCAACTAGGATACCTATGTAGATGAACAATTTGTTCAATATTATACCCTATGGCTGTATAGCTCATGCTAATGCCAACAATAATAATAAAAAAATAATAATTAAAAAAAAACGCTTCAAACTCAATTCGAAGGGAAGCAGGAGACATAGGGAAATTTGATTACTGGTTGCTAAGGACGCAGAACCGAGTTAAATTCGAAGAAACGAGCAACTATCGCAATTTGGTCAGCTAAAATGTCTGACGGGGGGGGGGGGGGGGGGGGGGGGGTACGAGGTAGCAAGCACGGTAGGAAGCATGGTAGACTTACACTGATACTCGCAAACGAAAGCTGACGCAAAATTACGCCTACAGTGAAGATATCTCGATTTTCACCAAAAAACGACTTACCTCAGGTAAGTAGGTAGGCGTTATTTTGCGTCAGCTTTCGTTTGCGAGTATCAGCGTAAGTCTACCTCGCTTCCCATTGGCTGGGGCGTTAGTGATTATTCGGTTAACTCTCATTCCCGAAATGTCTGTTTCGAGCACAGACCGGTAACTGAGTTTTCTTTTTCCCAGTGTACTAAATTGTGCTTCCAGACAAGTCGGTTTTCTTACGGTGGGTGAGCAGGTAAGTCTGAAAATTTGGTTGCTCAACACCAAGTATGGAAATCAGACTGCACGTAACCCGGTAACTCGAAAAATTTTAAAAACCATTGAATTTACTATTAAGATGTAATTTGAGGGGCAGTTCGAGATTTAATTTCGGTTTTAGGATACTTTCGTGAAAAAATGGCAGGATTAAGTATCAGTTATTGTGGAATCCTGAATTAGGAATAAAATTTGAAACTTTAACATGCTCTCCTGTAAAATTCTACTTGTTGTACTTACCTGGTTTTTCCGCCCCGCCAGCCAAATTTGAACTGTCATTAGGCCTCTTTCGCGATTCACACTCCTGTTTCTGATTTATCATAAATCCAATACTTGAATTCTCATTGGGTGCGAAGGATTTGTCCTGCAGAGGTACGGAGCCTCATTCGATTCTAAAAATTCAATACTAGTTTTAATTTACGAAAAACCAATACTTTTATGTCGAAATTTTTTGAGCCAGGGCGTTCTGAAAATTTCAGCCCTTAGAAGTGATATCAACCAAAAGCACCGGAGCACAGCTGCACCCCGAATGGAGCCCATATACAAAATTTCATCAAAATCGGTCCATGGTAACTAAGGAAAGTGCCGTATTTTGAACATCTGTTCATTACATGGAGAGTTATTGCGATATTTCCGTATTTAGTAAATCACATTTATTTGAATATTACCTTATATGACATACCTCAGTTGGTATGACAAGTAAAAACAAGTGGCTGCCATTTTTGAAGTAGTTTCTGAAAGTTTCCAATGAAATTAGACTAAGAGAGGAATCTGGTCCAAAGTGCTGGAAGGAAACTAGTAAAACCAACCAAAATAGTAAAACGTACCTGAGCAAAAACATCGCTTTGAACCTCTTTATCAATTTCAGCTTTCGATCAGATCCCTTCTTGATGGTGAACCAAGTAAAAACAAGTGACTGCCATTTTTGAAGTAATTTCCAAAAGTTTCTAGTAAGAGAGGTCCAAAGCGCTAGGGAAACTAGTAATACCAACCAAATACCTGACCAAAAACTTAACTTAACTCGCGAGAGGTGATCACCCTTAACCCATTTCCGGCCACTGATGCGTTTTCGCATCGACTTTTTTGAATATTGAAAATAGTGGAAAATCTTCTTAGACGAATTTTTTCTCGTTCATGCTGTTCCTAAACTCGCCTAGAAAAAAATTCTTCGACGTTCGGGAGCTAGAGGCGATTTTGGATTTTTTTAAAAGAAGGTCTTTTGGCCGAAAGCATGATTATGGTAGTTCAAATTCGATCCTGGGCGATTGAGCGTTTTGGGCCACTAGTCGAAACGGATTCCGGTCCAATACAATGAATTGTATAAATGACATCGATTTGGAAGACTGAGGCCTCTTAAATCCCATTAAAATGTAAACTTCATAAAATTTAGAGTATTTTTGCTCTCAATTGGTGAGCAAATTATGCCTCACTTCGGCCGCCATCCTGTAAAACAGTTCATCCTCCTCCTCTCACTACTCTGTTATTTCTACCCTCGGCTTGAAATGGGTTAAACGAGGGTTGGAGGTGATACCTGAGTGCCGTGCTCAAGTCACGTTTTCTCGTACAATTTTTGCAATAACTCCGTTATTATTTGTTCTATCGACCTACGACTTCGTATGTATACTCTCAGATTGTTGAATGAATGAGTGGGGGTATATTAAAAAATGTTTATTAAAATTTATAAAAATTGTTTTATGTCCCAGGCCCTGTTTTTTCGTATATTTTCCATTATAACTCTGCTATTATTCGTCCTCCCGACCTGAAATCCCGTATGTTTACTCTCAGATAGTTTACTAACAAAATGTTGGTGGGGGGGGGGGGGTTATATCAAAAAGCAATGCGCGTATGCAGTATATACATAAATTTATCATATAGCTCAGACAAATTGGTAGCTCTCATTACTCATATAATGACAAGATTATAATACGGTATGATGACTTAGCATTCAGGCAATAAACAAATTTCAGTTATTTTGCAGACATAAATAGCACATAGCGTTGGTGAAATTTTTTTTTTTTTTTATATAGCATCAAGTGCCTATAAAATGTAGCAAAAATGCACTGGAAGACTGGAACCCTTGTAGAAAATATGTCTCGACTAGAAACTATGTAAACTGCAAAGAAACTTGAAAAATAATGATTTGGGTTGTTGCTGACTTGCTCTATTTATACGTGAGTAAATAGACCCCTTGAGGTGATACCTGAGCGTCGCGCTCAGGGACCCCTCCCCAGCCGCCCTACTAAATCGGATTAAGCCGGAAGTACAGTTAGAATCATTAGGGGCACATTCTAGGAAAATACTAAAGAGGTTATGGCAATAGGAGTCCCGTTTTCGAAAATATTTCAGAAAATGTGAATGATCGCGCTGCGCTCAGGAATCACCTCTCGCGGGTTATCCATGCTCACCTTGGATCAGATCCCTTCGCGGTTGTGGAAACCAGTAAAGTAGCTCCCTCATCCAGAGTAATTGCTAAATATTTCTAGTAAAATGAGTGCTAAGAGGGGGAAACTGGTTCAAAGAGCTGGTACAAGTCAGATCCAATACTCGAACCAAAACATCAATATGGGTCGCCCTGGACTAGAATAGAATAGAACATCAGTCTATTGACAGAAAGGAATATACATCACAGAAATATCAAAGTCTCATAAGAATTCTTTCTTCTGTCCACCAACCTACTAAGTTCTTACGAACTTGTGGCGGCTAGTGGAGCAATTCTCAGAGAAAAAACGCTGCAAATCATTGCTCAAAGATTTATTATTTTCTGTATAGTTCACCCTTCTGTATTGATCCCTCCCTACCAACCGTAGGTACCTACTACCTACTAGGGCATTTTTGAAAATTTCAACCCTTAATTTCCATTTGGTTGGTGGTTGAGGTTGACATTTTCAAAAATGCCCTAGTAGGTAGGAGGTACCTACGGTTGGTAGGGAGGGATCTATACAGAAGGGTGATCTATTCAGAAAATAATAAACCTTTGGGCAATGATTTGCAGCGTTTTTTTTTTTACCTATCAACTATTGGTAGGTACTGCCTACCACACCATACTGCCTTCACACCTTCACAATCAAGTTTATTAGAAAGAACTAAACACTTCACACTCAATTCGCCTACAGAGCTCCGGTCTCAAAAATTTTTAAAAATTCAATTCAATTCAAAATTGGTTAAAAACGATACCTTTATTTCGAGAGTTTTCGAGCTAGGGCACTCTTGAAAATTTCAACCCTTAATTTTCACCCCTTAGAAGTGACTGACATCAACCAAAAGCTTCGCGGCACAACTAGACCCCAAATGGAGCTCATGCACCAAATTTGAACCAAATCGGTCCAGTGTTGCTAAGAAAAGTGCCGCGTATGGCGGACGGACGGAAAATTTTTTATTCGATTTTCGGATTCTACGTACCTTGAAACGTAAATCATCAAATTTTGAGGGGGGGGGGGGTTTAATTTTTTTCTCGATTCCAAAGGCTTTTTTGAAAATAATAAACCAAAACAAAGAAAGAAATATCAAACACTTGCTTGTTGCTCATCAGAGAGTAACGCTCAAATAAACAAACGTTAAAATATTTAAATACATTTATTCTATAATTTATTTAAATTTTAATCAAAATCTCATTCTTAAAGCTCCCTAAATCATCAAAATTGTCAAGGTTAATTTTACAGGCAAAGATAAAGCGCAATACCTTACGATAAGAATTATTCATTGCTCAGTATTAAGTTTTGGGAGCTGAACATTCAGTTCGTGAGTCAGAGATACGGCTTCCATGATCAGGGACTAGTTTCCTTAGCTTTGCTGGAGGAGAGTGGGTTTGCTGGATCATTCGATTACCTGCCATTTTTGTGGTTCAGCCGTTCCCTTCAAAGCCAGAGTGAGGAAGAATCCTAAAGCGTCAAAAGAATGTGGAAAGAAAAAACAAAGCTTCAAGAACATCAAGGAAGAGGGCGAACGCCCCACAATATTATCTCTCAGAGGAGGAAATCTCGTCGAATCAGCGGTGGGGGCAGAAGTTGGAAAGGGCGTAAGGAAAAAATGAGATATAAAAAGGATGAGACAAGTGAGAATGGTGCTGGTGGGAACAGCCTTGCGGGAACAGACGGGGAGAGGAGTTTTGTAGGGTCACGTGGTGTTTATATTTAGTTGGGCCGATTTACTGATTCCAACTTCGTTCATATCCTATCGAATAGTGCTTGAGCATTCACGCTCGCCTCTGATGTTCGACGTGTGAAGGTGGAGGAAAACCCACAAGGTATGAGGAGGTCGAGGTGCGAGGAAAACCCTTTGTGAACCTTCCTCGCACCAAAGGCTCAAAATAGCGCCAAACTTTTGGTTAATTTAGAATCATCGCCTATGAGGAGACTCATTCCAAGAATTATTTTTAGAGAAAATTTAAATTTTTTCTCAAGATTTGCAACTTTCAGGAGACAACTGAGCGATTTATGGTTACAAGTCGCAGTTCACTCAATTGAAAACAAGATTTTGAAGTTGTCTTGTCTCTCGAGTGAACTAACGAGTTCCGATGTCTTCAACCTTCTTTTTCGACTTTTTCACTCGATTTAAAGAGAATACAAGCTTTTGAAGATGTCTTGTCTCTCGAGTGAACTAACGAGTTTTGATGGTCTCGACCATATTTTTCGACTTTATCACTCGGTGTAAGGTGAAAGCAAGTTTATCAAGATGTTTTTTCTCTCGAGTGAACTAACGAGTTTCGGCGTTTTCAACATTCTTTTTCGACTTTTTCACTCGATGTAAGGTGAAAGCAAGATTATGAAGATGTTTTTTCTCTCGAGTGAACTAACGAGTTTCGGCGTTTTCAACATTTTTTTTCGACTTTTTCACTCGATGTAAGGTGAAAACAAGATTATGAAGATGTTTTTTCTCTTCAGTGAACTAACGAGTTTCGGCGTTTTCAACATTCTTTTATGACTTTTTCACTCGAGTGAAAGGGAAAACAAGCTTTTGAAGATGTCTTGTCTCTCGAGTGAACCAACGAGTTTCGGCGTTTTCAACATTCTTTTTCGACTTTTTCACTCGATGTAAGGTGAAAACAAGATTATGAAGATGTTTTTCCTCTTCAGTGAACTAACGAGTTTCGGTGTTTTCAACATTCTTTTATTGTACTCGATTCAAAGAGAAAACAAGCTATTGAAGATGTCTTGTCTCTCGAGTGAACCAACGAGTTTCGGCGTTTTCAACATTTGTGACGACTCTACATTTTTACGGGACAAACCAGTTGGTTTGTTCCCAATTTGTTGAAGCTACGCCTGTCGAGATATCCGATTCATAGAGATATGAATCGATATCCTCTTCGGGCTGGCTGGTTAAACTAATCACTGGTTTGAAGGGGGTAAGGTCGTCACACCCTCCTCTGACTAATTATGAGCAATAAGGTGAATTTCATTCTGGAATTCATCCTGTATTGTTACATGGTAGCAGAGCGTGGTTTGGTGGAATTGCACTGAATTTATTTCATCATTTCCCCTCTACTTTTTCTTGGGTATTCCAGAAGGAATTACCCAAAGAGATATCCAGAAGGAATCTCTATATTATTAAATTATATTATTAAATTCAATCCCTTATTAAACTTCGCCAATCCGGCAATTAAATTCAATCTCTTGTTAGGCTTTGCCAATCTGGCATTTTATTAATTTCGATTACGTTTTTCTTTTATATAAGCCTTTTCTAAGTTTGCCATTTCAATCATTACACTTGAATGTTTCGCCGTTCGTATTCTTTATTTAGTTTGCTTTCTCCTCAGTTCCATTGATTTATTCTTTTATATATAAATGGCCCATTCGTGGCATAAATGACCCATTCGTGGCATTCTTCTTCTTCTTCTTCTTCTTCTTCTTCTTTTTGAATAGTACCATCACGATGGAGGAATTCCCTTGAAGCATCCAGACGTCCTTTCCTGGGCTTCATACTATTTTCAGTCCCTTTGACTTTTTTCAAACATACTTCTGTTTGAAACCCAGAAGTATGTTTTAGGGAGAGGAGTGTCACGACTCTACATTTTTACTGGACAAACCAGTTGGTTTGTTCCCAATTTGTTGAAGCTACGCCTGTCGAGATATCCGATTCATAGAGATATGAATCGATATCCTCTTCGGGCCGGCTGGTTAAACTAATCACTGGTTTGAAGGGGTAGGGTCGTCACACCCTCCTCTGACTAATTATGAGCAATAAGGTGAATTTCATTCTGGAATTCATCCTGTATTGTTACACATTCTTCTTCGACTTTTTCACTCTATTCAAAGAGAAAACAAGCTTTTGAAGATGTCTTGTCTCTCGAGTGAACTAACGAGTTTTGATGGTCTCGACCATTCACTCGATGTAAGGTGAAAACAAGATTAAGAAGATGTCTTTCCTCTCGAGTGAAGTAACAGTTTCGATGTCTTCAACCTTCTTTTTCGACTTTTTCACTCGATGTAAGGTGAAAACAAGATTATGAAGATGTATTTTCTCTCGAGTGAACCAACGAGTTTCGGTGTTTTAAACCTTCTTTTACGACTTTTTCACTCGATTGAAAGGGAAAACAAGCTTTTCAAGATGTCTTGTCTCTCGAGTGAACGAGCGAGTTTTGATAGTTTCGACATCGATTTCGAATTGATGAAAAATTTCAGAACTCGTTCAGTAATTGGTTAATTAATTATCCTCAACAAGCGAACGGTTGGTCCCACTCTGGGTATTGTCATTAAATTGAAATTAATGAAAATTTTTAATTATGAAAAAAACAATTCCTGTACATCGGAAGTTTAATTCCGGGCATTTTGGAAATGTTTTCTCCCACTTTCTACCCCTTAGATCTACATTCCAGTGGATATTCTACCTTTTTCCTATAGTGAACAGATTTTGGCGATTTACACTCGTGTATTTTATACATTGTTTATCCTCTGGGTGGTCTCATTCGATTCTAAAATGCATCTATTTTTAATTAAATTGATGAAAAACAATAACTTTATATCAAAAGTTTTCGAGCTGAAGCGTTTGAAAATGTTTTTTCTCATATTCTACCCCTTTGATGTGACCGATCAAAAGCTCGGAGGCAAAACTAGACCCCAAATGGAGTCGATATACCGAATTTCATCAAATACGGTCCATTTGAACTGCAGAAGGACGGAACATTTTTCATTCGATTTTCGGATTCTACACGAAACCAGAAAATGAAATGTTATTAGCGAATTTTCAAGGAAAATGAAGCTATTGCAATGGCCTCAAAATTTTTAGAATCGACTTTTTCGAAAAATTTTTACACTGAAATCCGTTTTGGAACATTCTGAAACGATCCCTGAAGTTTTTCCAAAAATCATATGTATATATATATATATATGTGTCATTCCGGACGATAACTTGAGTAATTGTTTAAAAATTTTTTTTAGTTTTTGCCAAAATGTTTGTAACAACAAACCATAGGTCAAGTTCGTTAACCAGCAATTTTGGACAATCCAAAGTGGTCCAAAATTCAAAAAAAACTCCAAAAAAATGGGTTTTTCCCGTTTTTTGAAGTTTTTACATTAAAAATCATGGTAATTTATGGTATATTCGGATTCAGCACAAAATTTCTGATATGAATGCTTTTTTCAAAAATGAAAATTGTCCAAAATTAAGAAAAGTTTGTAGCTATATATATATATAATGAATACGTGCGTATATTTGTTGTACCCAGAAATGAAGTAGCCGTGTGGGTACTCTATGAGTTCCTAGAGACGAGTAGAACATGAATATGGACTCCTAAGATCTTCAAAGCATACCCAGCAATAATTTGCAGCGTGTTATTAGCGAATTTTCAAGGAAAATGAAGCTATTGCAATGGCCTCAAAATTTTTAGAATCGACTTTTTCGAAAAATTTTTACACTGAAATCCGTTTTGGAACATTCTGAAACGATCCCTGAAGTTTTTCCAAAAATCATATGTATATATATATATATGTGTCATTCCGGACGATAACTTGAGTAATTGTTTAAAAATTTTTTTTTAGTTTTTGCCAAAATATTTGTAACAACAAACCATAGGTCAAGTTCGTTAACCAGCAATTTTGGACAATCCAAAGTGGTCCAAAATCCAAAAAAAACTCCAAAAAAATGGGTTTTTCCCGTTTTTTGAAGTTTTTACATTAAAAATCATGGTAATTTATGGTATATTCGGATTCAGCACAAAATTTCTGATATGAATGCTTTTTTCAAAAATGAAAATTGTCCAAAATTAAGAAAAGTTTGTAGCTATATATATATATAATGAATACGTGCGTATATTTGTTGTACCCAGAAATGAAGTAGCCGTGTGGGTACTCTATGAGTTCCTAGAGACGAGTAGAACATGAATATGGACTCCTAAGATCTTCAAAGCATACCCAGCAATAATTTGCAGCGTGTTATTAGCGAATTTTCAAGGAAAATGAAGCTATTGCAATGGCCTCAAAATTTTTAGAATCGACTTTTTCGAAAAATTTTCACACTGAAATCCGTTTTGGAACATTCTGAAACGATCCCTGAAGTTTTTCCAAAAATCATATGTATATATATATATATATGTGTCATTCCGGACGATAACTTGAGTAATTGTTTAAAAATTTTTTTTTAGTTTTTGCCAAAATATTTGTAACAACAAACCATAGGTCAAGTTCGTTAACCAGCAATTTTGGACAATCCAAAGTGGTCCAAAATTCAAAAAAACTCCAAAAAAATGGGTTTTTCCCGTTTTTTTGAAGTTTTTACATTAAAAATCATGGTAATTTATGGTATATTCGGATTCAGCACAAAATTTCTGATATGAATGCTTTTTTCAAAAATGAAAATTGTCCAAAATTAAGAAAAGTTTGTAGCTATATATATATATAATGAATACGTGCGTATATTTGTTGTACCCAGAAATGAAGTAGCCGTGTGGGTACTCTATGAGTTCGTAGAGACGAGTAGAACACGAATATGGACTCCTAAGATCTTCAAAGCATACAATAATATATAAGCATGCAATAATTTGCAGCGTGTTATTAGCGAATTTTCAAGGAAAATGAAGCTATTGCAATGGCCTCAAAATTTTTAGAATCGACTTTTTCGAAAAATTTTTACACTGAAATCCGTTTTGGAACATTCTGAAACGATCCCTGAAGTTTTTCCAAAAATCATATGTATATATATATATATATATGTGTCATTCCGGACGATAACTTGAGTAATTGTTTAAAAATTTTTTTTTAGTTTTTGCCAAAATGTTTGTAACAACAAACCATAGGTCAAGTTCGTTAACCAGCAATTTTGGACAATCCAAAGTGGTCCAAAATTCAAAAAAACTCCAAAAAAATGGGTTTTTTCCCGTTTTTTGAAGTTTTTACATTAAAAATCATGGTAATTTATGGTATATTCGGATTCAGCACAAAATTTCTGATATGAATGCTTTTTTCAAAAATGAAAATTGTCCAAAATTAAGAAAAGTTTGTAGCTATATATATATATAATGAATACGTGCGTATATTTGTTGTAACCAGAAATGCAGTAGCCGTGTGGGTACTATATAAGTTCATGTGGGAAAAAAAAAAAAAAAAAAAAGAGTCCTCGTTCAAATATTTAATCGACAACTGCACAACTGCCACCGATAGAAACGTTTCAAACCGAGTGTATTATTGAAAATCGCACGATTTTTTCGTACATATCGCGAATATATTTAAATGTTATTAAATTAATTACTTAGATGTAGCAGGTAACGCACCAAGGAGAAAAATATGTGATAAACAAGGTGACTTGTTGTGTGAGGTTGGGAACAAGTGATCATGAACGCTATCTGTCGCACTCATCTTTAACTACGTCCAGGAGCTTCCCTAATCAGAACGCTTCTCGGGCTCCCAGATTCAGCTTTCAGCCCAGTGATTTCACGTCTTCCGGGACGTCGATTATTGGTGTAAAAGCATGTAAAAAAAATTTATACATATATATAAAACAAGAATCGAAAAAAAAACTTTCTACAACAAATTGCAACACCATTGGTCCTTTTCGTAACCACACCTTAAACTGAATGATTTCTTTGAAAATTCGCTCATTAATTCATGCTGCATGAATGGTTCATTTTTGTTTTTCTTTCTTCCTTTTCATATTTTTAGGTGGGTTACGTTTTTGGTGGAAAAGTTTTCATTCTTAAAAATATGAATGCAGCCGTTGAATATCGAATGAGTTGCTCTTTTCGTTTGGATGACATCCAAAAGAAGAAATCGAACCATTCAGAGGACGAGCACTGATCAAACTCCTCCCTTTGTGGAAGGGTTTGGAGATCGCATTGTTTATTTTCTCGAGAAATAAGTTCTATCGATCCGTAAAGGCTTTGTCACTTTGTAATATTCCTCTTGTTTGAAGAGTAGACAATAAAACTTGGTAGCACAGCGTTCCAGCACAATGATAACTTTTTATCTCAATACCGAGGACATCAATCTGGTGTAGGTGAGAACCGTTATTCCCATCGAAGAAAATGTACCTAAAACACCAAGTTTGAATCGTAAGTTTCAATTTCCCCGCCATTATAGTTCTCTACATAAATGAAATTCAACCTGGGATTACTCACTATAGAGTAGTTAGAGTTAGATCATGTTTGTATAACACTACTTTTACTCATTTTTGGTTTGGTTTTTTCACTGTTTGTTAATTATTTTTCATGAATTCAAAGATATCAGAAAGATTTTTGTGATTTTAGCAGTGATTTTCATTATTATTATCATCAACTCAATTTGAACTTTTGGCTAATCAATATTTCTTTTCGCAAATCCCATACGCTTCGACAACTGCTAGAGTTCTTTTCCGACTTTTTCACTCCTAAAAGGTCCAATAAATGTTTTCTTTCTCTTAATATTATCAATCCCGAACACCAGCGATACTAAAACGATTTCTTTGATTCGATCTGTTCAGATTATTGTGAGTTTTTCGATTCCAAAACGGTTTCTGTGATCAGAATTTTGAGCGGTGATTTGTGATTTCGTTGCCATACAATCAACGATTCTAAAATAAATTTTTTGATTTTAATACTGTAAACTGTGATTCTTAATTTCATTATTCATCGATAGCAAAACGATTTCTTTTATCAGAGGCTTGAGCTGTGATTTTCTGATTTAATTATCATAAACTCAACGCCTGAACGATTTAGAATCGTTCTAATTAGATATATCTATGATTTTAGTTTGAGTTTTGGTCATCATTTGTTTTGTCATTATTATTATTAATTCCAAATACGATAAGAGAACAATTCAAGTATTTCCACCATTCAAGCAGTTCAGATTATTTCCTTATTAGTATTTGTATGTATAATCATTCTAGGTTATTGAATATTGTATTGGACACATCGTAATGGATAATTTCAAATTACAGAAATATCCCATTGCTCTCAATGAGGGTTATTCCAAAACATTCCCCGCCGATCAGTCCGACTTGTAATAAGGAAAGTACCTATTTTGAGAGGAAGGTAAGGGAAGTAGTAGACGAAAGAAAAGTGGTGAGAAGGGAAGTTGGGTGAGAACCATTTTTGTACTGTTCGACGCTGTCAGATGAACCGATAAACATAGATTGGAAGCCTAGTGTGTCTTATAGATAATGAATGGATATCCTCTAGAAAACCGCCATTTTCTGGAGAAAAAGAAACCTTCCAAACCTTCCATCTTTTCATATTTCGTTTAGAGTTTGGTTATTATGTTAATATTGCGAACGTTCTAGGCCTTCCTGAAAAATATTGGTTCCTCGTCTGTCTGTCATGAAATCCTTTTAACGGTCAAAACTATACGAAGTTATTGTCCGATTTAGATGAAGTTTTCAGGATTGTGCGGATTGGGGTGTGGACGGAGTAGCCGCTGCGCATGCGCGAATGTGAATTCCTTGTCACAGCCATAACTTCGACATTTTCTACCCGAATTTGATGACATTTCAGAGATTGTGCAGTTTGACGTGTATATGGTCCCCTGTGAGGTTAGTGCAAGGTTCATAGAGATTAATGTTGTGAGATTAGCTCCTAAGCATCAGATCATCTATACAATCGGGTTATGGATACGAGGAAGCTATGGGCCACACCCGCTTGGCCGACGTTTTTGGTTTATTATTTCAACCCCCACTCAAAATTTGTTGGTTTACGTTTCAAGGGAAGTAAAATCCGAAAATCGAATACAAATTTTGCCGTCCGTCCACCGTCCGCGGCACTTTCCTTAGTTTCCAAGGACCGATTTTGATGAAATTTGGTATATGGCTCCATTGGGGGTTTAGTTGTGCCCCGAATCTTTTGGTTGATATCAGTCACTTCTCAGGGGTGAAAAACATTTTCAAAACGCCCAAGCTCAAAACATTTCAGTATAAAGGTATTTTTTTTCGTTAATTTAAAATAGTATTAAATTTTTGAATCGAATGAGTCCACCCTGAGCTCTGTAAGCCCAACCGTTCGCTCCCTTAGAGAACTTAGGTTTGGCGATAAATCAGAAACGAGTAAGAGGACTTCGAATCTTCATTCAGAATTTAGCTGACCAAAATGCGATCGTTCTTCATTTCTTCGTATCTATTCAGTTTTGCGTTCTTAGCAACCAGTAATAAAATTTCCTAATGAAGGCACCCATAACTCCCTTTGTCTTCGAATTGAGTGTGAAGCGTTTATTTCTTCCAAATGAACTAACTAGATTGTGATGCGAAAATATGGTTGGTAGGTAAAACTAAAAAAAGAGGCAAATCTGTGTTCTTTGCAGGCGAGTGATCTATACGGAAAAATAATAAACCTTTGTGTAATAATTTGCAGCGTTTTTTTTTTTTTTTTGGTTGCGCGCAACCCGTCTAGCGAGCGCGCAACCACAAAATTTCGCCAAAATTAGGGCATCGGGAAACCCTAAGTGTGGCACATGAAATTACTCTAATTTTCAAAGCACACTTTTACCTTGGGAGTGCTGGAAGTGATTGGGTGGAAGTATCATCAGATAAAGTGATAAGTCAAATTGCCTTTCTTGTTTGTCATGAAGAGCTAAATTCAATATAATACTGATTGATGTTGTCCAGATTGTATAATTACCTAAATTGTCTATGAAATAATGACGAAACTCAATCGTTAAGGTAACCTTTTATCCAGAGCAATTACAATACGACGTTCACCGTTCTAAAGAAAAAACCTTTCCAACTCATCGGAGTTTGAAAAAAAGGTGTGGCGGGAACGTCGAACAACTTTTGACAGCCTCCACGCATTCTCCATTCATTGATTGTGTTCAAGTTTTTTCACTTGGTCCTTTTACTGTTTCATTCCCCTTTGTTTACACTTTCTCAACGCACTAAGTACGAACAGAATCGATCAACTATTCAATCAATGAGATTGATTCAATCTACAGTAAAGTTGTAATGAAAACGTTAAGATTCTGTTATTTTACAATGTGCTTGGATTCCTAAAAATTTGAGCACAATATTGGAGAAAAGAATAATTTAATGTTATCATTCCATATGCAAATTGCTAAGTATTAACCACAAGGGAACCAACCACAAAACGCTGCAAATTATTACATAAAGGTTTATTATTTTTCTATATAGATCGCTCGTCTGCAAAGAACACGGCTTTGCTATTGTCAACCAAACATTTGAGCACAATATTGACAAACCAAATTTGAGCACAATATTGGAGAAAAGAATAACTCAATGTTATCATTCCATATGCAAATTGCTTAGTATTGACCACAAGGGAACAAACCACAAAACGCTGCAAATTATTACATAAAGGTTTATTATTTTTCTATATAGATCGCTCGTCTGCAAAGAACACGGCTTTGCTATTGTCAACCAAACATTTGAGCACAATATTGACAAACCAAATTTGAGCACAATATTGGAGAAAAGAATAACTCAATGTTATCATTCCATATACAAATTGCTAAGTATTAACCACAAGGGAACAAACCACAAAACGCTGCAAATTATTACACAAAGGTTTATTATTTTTCTATATAGATCGCTCGTCTGCAAAGAACACGGCTTTGCTATTGTCAACCAAACATTTGAGCACAATATTGACAAACCAAATTTGAGCACAATATTGGAGAAAAGAATAACTCAATGTTATCATTCCATATGCAAATTGCTTAGTATTGACCACAAGGGAACAAACCACAAAACGCTGCAAATTATTACATAAAGGTTTATTATTTTTCTATATAGATCGCTCGTCTGCAAAGAACACGGCTTTGCTATTGTCAACCAAACATTTTTATTCGATTTTCGGATTCTCCGTACCTTGAAACGTAAAACAACAAATTTTGAGGGGGGGCTGAACAATTTTTTTTCTTGGTCGACTCCCGAGGTTCATTATTGAAAATTATAAATCAAAAAATGGCAAAATAACTTAGGAACACTTGAGAAGGGCTAGGTTGGTCTACGCTAATAGCAAAAAGGAGCTACTGTTTTGATAAGGCTTTCCCTCCAAAATTTGAATTAAAGGAAGTTATTGAATCCAGAATAGCCTCATCTGTTTCCCAAAAAAGAACCTCACGAGTCACCAGTTTTTATTGAAAAGGTATGGGGGGGGGGGGGTCAGCTGTGATCGCGGTCTCCGCGGGGGCGTGCTCTCCTAGTCACTGACTCTTTAATGATGATGATTTAATGACTTTATGGCTTTAAAAATAAGTACCTCACATTGAGACTACTTAAGGTCATTACAGAGCACTGCAGTGGAACTTGAATGGAGGTATATTTAACACCGTACAAAACGATGCAAATTATTACACAAAGGTTTTTTATATATAGATCACTTGACTACAAAGAACACGGGTTTGCCATTCCATCCGACCATAGTTACTACCTACCTACCACATACCTAATTCACAATCAAGTTTATTTGGAAGAAATAAACGCTTCACACTCAGTTCAAAGAAACAGGGATTATTAGGAATTATTATTAAACTCTAATTATTAGGATATGCGATTATTGGTTGCTAAGGACGCAGAAGTAAATAGAATTCAAAGAAACGAACAACGATCGCATTTTGGTCAGCTAAAATTTGTGCGGTGATTAGGCCTCTTTTGCGATTCACGCTCGTGTTTCTGATTTATTAAGTTCATCCCTTAAGTTCTCATAGGGAGCGAACGGTTTGTCCTTCCGAGCTATGGGTGGTCTCAAAAAATTCTAAGAATTCGATACTATTTAAAATTGGTGAATAAACTATACCTTTATTTCGAGAGTTTTCGAGCTAGCGCACTATTGAACTTTTCAACGCTTAATTTTCACCCCTTAAAAGTGACTGACGTCAACCAAAAGCACAACTAGATCCCAAATGACCGTTCCTGGAACATTAACGTTTAAACGAGGTAGGTGGACGCCGAATACTATCTCGAGCATTACGAAGGTTGAAGTTATCATGAGGTTACAATCGCCAAAAAAGTCTGCTGACTGAGTGGCACGAAGCTTCTACTTATCTAATCAGGAAGAGGGCAAATTATGTAGAGAGGTAATTACATTTGCGCAAGCTGATCGGATACACTTAACCTAATAGGTTAATTAATATATTATAGTATTGTATATGTATTATAGTATTGTATAGTATACAATGGCTACCCTTGATACAACACACTGACATGACCACGAATATTTCTGCAAAAAACTTCACCTCTCACACGAATGATCTCATTGAAGGCTTATACATACTGTAAGTTATGAGTGACACATGGTTACAAACACCGATTTTGTTTGAGGTAAAAAAACTCTCTTCCGTGACTTTTTTCCAACAATTAAATTGTAACTATGTTGAAGATAGTGTTCAATTTAACCCATTTCCGGCCAAGGGTAAAATAAATTTAAAAGTTGAAATTTTTATGTAAAAACATTATATTTAAGAATGTATGAACATGAAATGAAGCTCAAAATTTTCAATAAATTTCAAAACAAAAGTGCTTTCGGCCAAAGGTGCGTTTTCGCATTCGTCGATTTTCGTCGTTGTACAACCAATAGGTACCATTATTTATTTATTTTTTGTTTTGATTGTATTTGGCTTCTACACCATTCCAAGCATTCAGGTTCAAGAGAGGAGAAGTATTGTTCCTTCTCCAAAGTAACGAAAAATTCCACATGGTCAAAGCTCCTCCAGACCATCAAAAATGCCTATTATAAAAAAAAATTCTCCAAATTCGCAATGAGTTCCTGAACGTTGAAGCAAAATTTTTTTTGAGCAGTTTAGGAACAGTATAAACGAGAAAAAAATTAATCTACAACGATTTTCCAATATTTTCAATTCCTAAAAAATTCATAAATATGACGATGCTAAAACGCATCGTTGGCCGGCAATGGGTTAAGCGAATTTTAAAGAAAAATGAAGCAATTGCTATAGCCTCAAAATTTTTAGAATGGACTTTTTCGAAAAAATTATTCACTGAAATCCGTTTTGGAAAATTCTTAAACGATCCCTGAAGAGTGTAAAAAAATATTTCTTTGAAAATTTGCTCATTAATTCATGTTGCATGAATTGACTTTTTATAGATAAATTAAACCATCCATATGATCAACTATCGTTAAATGAGCAATTATTATGAAATTTGTCAGAATACCCACGTCTAAGTATCCCTTCGAGTTAGTACATGACGACCCACACCTAGAAGGGTTTAGAATAACTTAGAATAATAAACCGTTGTGTAATATTTGCCTTCTATTATGAGTGTTTCGACTTTCCGAGGATTCTGCAAGTTCGAAACCTTCTAGAGCGAATCCCTCACCTCGAACTACAAACAACCAGTTGATCCTATCGGGAAACTGCTCCCACGAAGGGTTTCGTTCACCGTATACCCACCTCATAATGTGAGAACATAAAACACCGAGAGTCCATGTTTGAGGTCTTAACTCAAACTAGCTGTTATACTCCTTCCTTCCGTTTGCGTGCAGAAAATTCATCCAACTTTTCACGCCCCGCGATCTTTTCCGGAAACGACGTCAACAACTGCGTTTTAATGGGGGGGTGCGCCTTGATTTTTTTTAAAGGTATTGTTTTTCCTTCAATTTAAGATTTTATAGAATTTTTAGAATTTTTTGAGACCACCCGAAGCTCTGTAGGACAAACCGTTCGCTCACTTCGAGAATTTAAAGGTTGGACGTACGATAAATCAGAAACACGAGTGTGAATCGCAAAACAGGCCTAATCTCCGTTCAAATTAAAGCTGACCGAAATGCGATCGATGTTTTTCTTCATGTTGGATGCTTGGTGGCTTTGCAGACGAGTGATCTATATAGAAAAATAAAAAATAATAAACCATTGTGTAATAATTTGCAGCGTTTTGAACCTGAAATAATATTATGACTGTCCCGAATTTTCGCAGTAGATAAGTTAGGAATAGAAGTTTCGCTGCTGATCTGATTTCCTCTCAATGTTAACCCTCAATGATCACCCTACTCAGATGATCTGACTTCCTCCTGGTTACTTTCAGTGACCCTTTCGAAAATTATTATACTAATGGTTCATTATTGCTTCCGAGTCTACCAAGGTAGCGGAAGCTTTGTTTTCACTTTTCAAGGACGAAAAAAAAAAGTTCTCCAAAATCAAAATTTCCACTTGCTTTTTGCGTTTTAGGGCCGGTTTCACCAACAATCCATTAACTCCGTTCGACGAAAACTGAGATTGATCTCCAGTCAAAATTTGTTTCGGTTTCACCAAGTTGAACGGGTTCTCAGGAACGGCGTTTTCGTTGATCTCTGGTAAACTTCTTCTTCACCATCGAAGCATCGAAAATCGTCGTACAACTCTGATCTGGCAGGTGATACGAGAGATAACGACATTGTTTTGTGACAGTTTTCCCGCAGAATCACTTTTTTGATAGTTATGACTTCATTCAATCCGCGATATTTCATCAATACGTCAACTATCCTCTTTCAGCGCTATAATTTGTGTTGTTCATTATGACTGTTGGAGTTCAGATTTTCGATTGGACGTCTACCTACTTCATCAACGTGAGTACATTTACCTACTTTTATCCCTGGTGATTCCCTCTTCCAGGCTCTCTGGGTTTTTCTACAAATGTGCCTTACTGCATGACTCCTAAACCATATAGGTACCTACTCACCGTTACTTTCAACTACTCTGAGCTACCTAGTAGACATAGCTAACTGCATAATAATGTGCGGATGCAAATTTTTGTTTCAGATTTCGGATAACAGGCTACGAACTGTGTGACGTATTTTCTGAACAAATAAGGTGAATTTCATTCTTCATGTCAAGAAAACCCATTATCACTTCAGCATTCATGAAATACTACTACGATCGGTACTTGTGTGAAATTCTATGTACGCATTTTATAAGAATTAATGAATTAAAATTATAATTATTGTATTCAATAAAACGTGATACGTATGAATTGATTTGTTCATCTGCCTACACATTTCTCCAAGTCAATCTTATGTTGCAACAAATCGGTTCTTTTTTCTCCTACCTATGCTGATTATGGTGCAAACAAAAATAAATTCGTAGGTAAATAATAAGAAAAGAATTTTCGGCATAATTGTTTGAGATAGGTAATTCGTAATCAAATAATAAGAATAATCATTCAATCAAACTTCTATACAAGAATATAAACGACGTAAGTAAGCAATCTTTAGTAAACACCTAACGAGAAAAAAGGAAATATGAAGAGGGGATCTTGCGAAAAAATATGTATTCACCAGATACCATATAGGTATGTAACAGTTTTATTTTCATAATGATTAACATCAGCAAAAGCAACTACTCACAATAGGTACGTAAAATGCACACAGCAACTGGGAAACGGAAATATCTGAGATGGTAACGAAACTTGTAGGCTGAAATAGCGACGTCCTGCGATGGATTTGTTAGGGACCACGAATAATGAAATGGTTCACAATTTCGTTGTCTTTTCTCACTCCCGTATGATACCTACGAGAAGGTATTTATGCGCACCAAAGCTCGTGACATGATAAAAACTCCAGCAAAACACAGACGAAAAACAGCTCGACGGAATAGGAAAAATAACAATGGCGTCCACGTCCGTCGCTTTAAACGAAGATCAAACCGATTAACCAGCCAAAATTGAGCGATCAGCGCCAAACGCCGGATGAACCGAGGAAGGCGTTGATCGCCTCTGGTGAAACCCATTTTCTCGGTTCAGTAGTTGAATCGGCCCTCGAACTCCGATCAAAATGTTGGTGAAACCGGCCCTTAGACCATTCTGAACAATTTTGGTTCCGTGTCTGTCAGTCTGTGTGTCTGTCTGTCTGTGTGTCTGTCCGTCTGTCATCAATTCCTTGTAACGCGCATAACTATACGAAGTTATTGTCCGATTTCGATGAAATTTTCAGGGATTGTCCGGGTTGGTGTGTAGACGATCCCCTATGAAAATCATCATCATGGACTGATAGAAGCGACTGCGCATGCGCAAACGTGAATTTCTTGTAACGGCCATAACTTCTACATTTTCCATCCGATTTCGATGACATTTCCAGGGATTGTGCGGGTTGGTGTGTGAACGGTCCCCTATGAAAATCATCACCCCCAGATTGATAGTAGCCGATGCGCATGCGCGAACGTGAATTGCTTGTAACAGCCATAACTTCCACAATTTCTACCCGATTTCGATGACATTTTCAGGGATTACGCGGATTAGGTTGTAGATGGTCCTCAATGAAAATCAAGGCCTTAAAATCTTACAGTAGCCTCTGCGCATGCGCAAACGTAAAATCCTTGTAACAGCCGTAACAGTCGCGTGTGACGTGAGGATCTCAAACCCTATTCAACCAACCCCTCTATAGAACAGTGAGCAATGCTCTGGACTCCCACCCAGGAGTCCCAGGTTCAACTCCCATTCAAGCTAAGAAATTTTTTGATCCAATCACTACCGCATTTACATTTTTCGTCCGAATTTGATGAAATTTTCTAGGATTGTCCAGATTAGCGTGTAGATGGTCCCCTATGAGGGTAGTGAAAGGTACTTAGAGATTGGTGTTTTGAGATTAACTACTATGCATCGGATCATCTATATAATCGGGTTATGGATACGAGGAAGCTATGTGCCACACCCACTTGGCAGACGTTTTTTCTATACATCTGCAAAGAACAAGGTTTATCCATTGGTCAATATAGTAGTCAAATGAATCATTCCCCTCAGCAGGTACCCTTTTCAAATCCGGATCTTCAAATAAGAAGAACCGTACTCTCAAGAACAAGAATTAGATTGGGTTAAAAATGTGGTATTTAATTAACTTATTTTTCGTGAGATTGAGCTATACAAAGGGGAAAAGGTGAAGGGACGATGAACCTCGACCAGTTACGGCGCACATCTGGTGGTGAGAAAGTAACGAAGTCATGAAACAACAGAGGCTACGATTATTGAGAATTTCGAGTTGGTGCATGCAGTGGCTACCCATGAACTGATCACGTAATAAAACGTCTGCCAAGATGGGTGGGCAGTATCCAAGACGACATCCCAAAAAATGTCGATCCAACTTCTAATATTCAGGGACTCTCAGTCGACCGCCGTTCCTTCCACGTTCCGGGTTAGTCTAATCTCTTTCGAACCGGCGCTCGGTTCCCCTTCCCACCCCCACCCACAAGTCTGAAGCAGCAACTTTGCCTCCCATCCTCGAGCCTGCTCATAGCTGGTCAGCTTTCATCAACAGTTTTTCCCGCTTTTATCAGGAAATAATCGTCCAATTTCCATGATTCTTGTGATATTATTTTTATTTTTATAATCCCTAGACCCATGCATTTGTTTAATTCCACAATAAAAATTCCAAAAGTAAAAAATAAATAAAACTCAGAAAATTATTACACTAAGGTTTATTATTTTTTATATAGATCACTCGTCTACAAAGAACACGGCTTTGCTATTGTCAACCAACAAAGGTAACATTTTTATTGGATTTTCGGATTCTTCGTACCCAACAAATGTTGTGGGGGGGGGGTTAACATTTTTTCTTGGTCGATTCCAAAGGTTCATTATTGAAAATAATAAACCAAAAGTTATACCTGAATTTGAAATTTCCCAGGATGTTCGAAATTCATTATTACATCTACCTAAGGAATTGAAAATATAAAGATTGTCTCTGGAATCATCAAAATCGAACAATAATTTCCAGAAAAAAAGGGGAAAATCCGTGTATTCACTGATTGAGGGGGGTTTCCCACATATTTCTCTGTATAAATTTTTGGGGAGTGGGGAACGAAGCCTTTAAGAACTAAGGAGAGCTGGTTGATCTCCCCAACATTGTGTGACTCACCCATTTCTTGGCCATACAAACTGCTTAGACTCACCCTGGAGCCACTTTGTACAGTATTACTCCAGGCCGCTTCTACTTCTGCTCTCCAGTCAGATATCCGATCTCTCCAGCCATCCTATTCCTCTTCTTCTTCCTCATATCTTTCCATTGTGGACATGTGAAGGTCTGGCACCATCCTCTTTTATCCCACAACATCTGCACTCTGAGTCAGTAGAAAGTCCATCCATATATCCATGTCCCGAAAAATTGAATAGGTAATAATTCACCTCAGCTTGTTCTCTCTCCAGCCAAGCCTTTTGATTATCTATATTGAGATTCCACAATAAAACGCTGCAAATTATTACACAATGGTTTATTATTTTCTATAGATCACTCGTCTGCAAAGCCACCAACCATCCAACATGAAGAAAAACATCGATCGCATTTCGGTCAGCTATAATTTGAACGGAAATTAGGCCTCTTTTGCGATTCACACTCGTGTTTCTGATTTATCGTACGTCCTAACCTTAAATTCTCGTAGTGAGCGAACGGTGTGTCCTACAGAGCTCCGGGTGGTCTCAAAACTCTAAAAATTCTATAGAATCTTAAATTGAAAGAAAAACAATACCTTTACATCAAAATTTTTTGAGTTAGGGCTTTTTCAAAATTTCAAAATTAATTTTTGAACCCTTATCTTTGGGGCACAACTAGACCCCAAATGGAGCCTACAAACCAAATTTCATCAAAATCGGTCAATGCTAGGTGGCAAAAGTGCCGCGAACGGCGGACGGCGGACGGACGGCCAAATTTTTATTCGATTTTTAGGACGTCCCACAGTAAGACTTGGGCGTCCTTATAAGATCGATCTGGGGTGAAGTTGGACAACACTCAACAGAAAAAAAAAAAATAACCACACAGTAATCCGTTTTAGACCATTCTGAATCCAAATCCGCGAAAAAAACCATAGGTGTATGTCTGTGTGTGTGTGTGTATGTGTGTGTGTATGTGTGTGTGTGTGTGACAAAATCTTGTGTCGTCTGCACAGGCCTTAGTTCTCAACCGATTTTCCTGGTTCTTTTTTTGATCGACGCGGAAAACTATCTAGTTGTGCACTACGTCGCCGGAATTTCGAATTTTGCCTTTTAAGGGGGGGAAAGGGGGGGTTAATGCTAAAAAAAACGTGCATTTTTGGGCATAATCTTGTGTCGTCTGCCCAGGCCTTAGTTCTCAACCGATTTTTGTGGTTCTTTTTTTGTTCGACGCGGAAAACTATCTAGTTGTGCACTACGGCGCCGGAATTTCGAATATTGCCTTTTAAGGGGGGGGAAAGGGGGGGTTAACGCTTAAAAAACGTGCGTTTGCGGGCATAATCCTGTAAAATTTGCCCAGGCCTCAATTTCCAACCGATTAGTGAGTTTCTTTTTTTGTTTGACTCAAATAACTTCCGAGTTGTACATAATTTCACCCGAGTACCAAAATTCGCAAGGGGGGGGGGGGTGTAGTGGGGGGATAATATTCACAAAATATCCGATTTTTCAAAATTTCGGTTCCTTTACTGCTTACTAATTGTACCCAAGCTTTGAAATTGAGGAAAAATTCTCATTATACCTTCGGGTTTTCATGAATTATTCTCTGTAGCACCAAGGAAATAATAGTGGTGCCACCATGGTGCCAGGACACCATAAACCGCATATTTCGTGCTTTTTTTTTTTGTGTTTCACCTTGAATACGGATGTGAACCTCGACGGACCGCCTACTAAAACTAATAGATGAAAGTGCAATGTTACGACGTATTCCCCCTTTGGTGCCAGACTAGCACCATTGGTGGTGGTTGGGGGGGGGGGGGGGGGTGAACTCGAATTCGCATGTTGGGTATCGTAGATCATGGATTTTAAAATGCTCTTCAGATTCTAGGCTCCCATGCCGCTAGAAATGTTTTGGTAGATAATGGTGAGGGGGGGGGGGGTCACTATTTCTTGCCTAAAGTAATAAACCAAATTACATCGAGTGAAATAGTTTTATCGCTTACCAACTGGTTAACTGATCTAATGCTTATCCAATGGGACGTCCCCTGGAATGCATGCATTACTAAACAATATGTTTGGATTCTACGTACCTTGAAACGTAAACCATCAAATTTTGAGGGGGTGTTAAAAATTTTTTTTTTCTTGGTCGATTCCAAAGGTTCATTATTGAAAATAATAAACCAAAATGAACAAAAAAGATAAACACTTGCTCGATTCCACATGATTATTATTGAAAATAAGAATAATTATTATTGGTAACAGCGGAGTTTAATGGTTGCAACCATTTGTGAATAATAAGCGTTCTCAGGAAATATTTTGTATATACCGACATTGCATTGTTCATTAATTTTTAAGAAATATTTTTAAAAAAAAATCTACCAGTTGCCTGTAATGGTCCTCATTGAATACAATAAAAAATGCATGCTTATAAAAGTATAAAAATATAAAGTCGAATACCTATTCAAACATACTAGGTAATTGAATTTTAGAACAATGATTGAACTTGTAAGCAATGCACTTGAGTTATGACGGATAAAGGTTGTAATAAGAATTTTTTTAAATATTAGCATTGATAATTTACATACATAATTTTGGTTTTCTTTGTTTTACTAACTAATCTGTTCTCATTTATGTCTCGAGGCCTTCTCCCGCCTAACGGTTTTTTTCCAAGGCGTAATATGTACCTGTTATACCTTTTCTGTTTGTTGTTGCTGAAGCTCAAATATACACTTTATCTATCTATCTATCTATCTTATCTATTGTTAACAACTATTATTGTTAAAAATAACGATTAACAATGAAAATAATAAACCAAAAGAGAACTCTGGTTGAAGTTTTAATTCTTCTGGGGCGTAATCCGAGGTGGCGGAGACCCGACAGCTAATAGGACTGCGTCGAGGACAAGGAATTAAGGGGGCAGGAAGGAAGAGCTTGGAGAGGGCGGGGGTGCTGAATTTGCTTTACTTCTCATCTAAAGAGAAATAGAGAGGGAGAGGGACTCTCTAATATCCTGAGAGTCTCATTAGATCCTCACTTTTAAGGCTGTTATTCCCATTACGGCTGT
This sequence comes from Apolygus lucorum, assembly GCA_009739505.2. NCBI lineage: Eukaryota > Metazoa > Arthropoda > Insecta > Hemiptera > Miridae > Apolygus > Apolygus lucorum. Next base: position 686,768 of record CM019181.2, on the reverse strand, counting down.
TTCTTAGCAACAGGGTCTCCGCCATTCACGACCCGAGGGTTCTGTAAGGAAAACAACAACTGTTGAAACCAACGGTTGTTTCTTATCTAGTTGATCAGTAAGCAGCATTAATAAGTCCGCCATGTTCTTCCAGGGAAGTGTTCTGTATATTAAGCAACATCGACCGAAGCCGTCAAATTTATGACTACAAGTTGATATACCACTAGGAAGGCTGACAATTTGAGCATGTTTTTTCCGAAGAGCACCCATCGAAATGGGCAGGCGTTTTAAGTGAAAACTTCGAGAAAAAAAAATCAAATTTCGAAAAAAATTAAAGATGGCTTTTTGACTTGATTTTTTGGAATTTAATTGATTTATCCTTCTTTCCAACGATATCCTCAAATTTGAATTTACTTGGTAAATAACAGGAGTTACGACAGTTTTAATGACGTATGGTCGAAAACGCGAAAAAAACTTCAAAGTGAAAAGAAATGGATTTTGAGCGGGTTTGGAAGAAATTGCCACGAGACATTTTTTGTTGGAAATACCTTGTAGAATCGAATCCTGAAGTTATGCCCATCTTAAGTGTAGACCCCCTGTATATTGTAGTGTATTGATGTTGACAAACTGTTAACAAGGAGGATGTCCATTGACAAGTGTAGGCTTGTGTGTGTGCTCACACGTTGTGGACAGAGGGAGGGGTTAAGCCTACCACTGTCACCAAGGTATAAGCGTATCGTTCAATGAGTGACGACTGTGTCGTTAATTGTTGAACAACTTTGGCACGAGTTCTGTGGGGGAAGAGAAAAAGCAAATACCAAAAACACTTATGACTAATTTTAAGTTAAAGGGTAGCGTCATTATATTTACCTGTGGCGAGGCATAGACAATTTTGAAGCTCTGTGGCGATGTTGTGTCGAAACTGTGTTAGCCTGAAGGGCGCATGAAATTGAAACAGATCACAAATGTGTCTGTCCTGAGGGGCTTAATTATTGATCCTGAAGGGATTATGCAAAAGATACCTGAGGTGTGTCGATGCACGTTCCTCGTACTAGTTATCTGAACCAGGGAAAGTCAAGAAAAACTACAAGGTTTACAACTACTAGCTTTGATTTATTAAAGAGATCAGTTATTGGTGTGTGAAGCACAAAAGAGGAACAAAGCCTGAAGGGCGAATCAAAATCGACATGAAATAGTCACAAATTAAATATGGTTTATACAAGTTCCGTGCGTTTCTTTACAAATTCATTTCCATTCTCATTTATCAGTATTCAAGTTCCATTATCATCATCAAAGAGGCAGTTCAGGTTTATAGTTAAGTTCTGTATCGTTTTTGTGTCTTACATTTACTAGTACGTTTTCTCTATCACAGCACTACTTTGGCCAAAGGTTTTAGTATGTTAGGTTTGTGCGCTCACTCTGACAGGGCCTGAAGGAATTCTGCGCAGATTCGTGGCGATGGTGTTGAGGGTCATTCTTCGCTGGAGCAGCAGGGGACTTCGCGGCGAGAACAGTTTAGTTTGAGTCGACTTTGTGGTTGAATTGTGAGCACAAGGTTTAGATAGGGGGGGAAGAGCAGACTTGGTAGTGGGCAGGGCTCGCGGCTACCAATCTCTCAGACGGTTGTAACTGGAATGAAGCGAAGCTGTTGAGCCTTCTGGAAATTCCGGTGCGACTCCTCACCCCTCCACTAAGGTGTTGTTCGTGGAGGGTTCTGATTGGCTGGACGAGGGAGTCAGCTGTCTTCCCTCGTCGGGGAGTTGGACGCTCTGATGGAGGTGGCGTCCTGCTTGTCTGGGGAGTCTCAGGAGGGAGGCTAACTTAACCTAGCTCCGCCACTGTTGATGTTGTTTCAGTGAGCGGGAGCTCACACAAGAATATCCGCATATAAATTTCGACTCTTCTTCCTGGTAAGTTGGAAGAAGAAAGGATAGAAAGTCGGATGGTTTCTCGTTACTCAGCGTTCTGCTCTAATATGATTTACTTGCCTCCCAAACAAGAGACATTTAGATAGAGACGATGATCCTTAGAATGCAGTTTTTCTTGGTAGGTTGTAAAATCACCAGGTGTTTTTTGTGACAATCCGTAAATGAGCACGCTTTTTTTCCGGATTTTGAAACGAACAAGATGACTTTTTCCAACGAACCAGACAATAATATGAGGATGGGGGGAGGGGAGGGGGACGACTTTACACCACCTTCTTTATGAACAAAAAACTCAAACTTAGTCATTTACTCCTGCTATCATCGCGTTGGGGTTTTTCTCCTTCCATGTCTGAAAATTTGGCTGGAAGGTACTTCCTGCCTCTCTCTCAAGGACATAACGCCATAATTTTTGGCAGTTTCATGATAGATCCTCACAATCATATGGACTATAGTTTTCTGAATTGGCACACCTCACAAAGAAAAATTTATTTCTGTTGACGTTTATGGTTTATTATTTTCAATAAGAAACCTTTGGAATCGAGCAGTAAAACAAAATAGTATCAAAATCGGTGAAAAGTGCGGATTGAAATTTTCAAAACGCCCTATCTCGAAACCTTTCAATGGAAAGGTATCGGTTTTTCGTTAATTTGAAATACTTACGTTTATTTAGAACCGAATGAGACCTCCCAGAGCTCTGTGAGACCAGCTGTTTGCTTCCTATGAGGTAAAATAATACCTGCTACCTCTGGTTGAGGTTTGAAACAGTATTGTTCGAGAATATCTGGACAATCGAATTAATTGATGAGAATAATTAGATTCGCGATGTATTCTACCCGTAGTAAACTATACGTTTCGTTTGAACAACTATTTGTTGGTGAAGATCAACCGAGAAATAGGGATGATAAATAGGTAATATTTACAAATTGAATAAAGAAATATATATATTTCTTTATTCAATTTGTAAATATTACCTATTTATCATCCCTATTTTTGGTTGATCTTCACCAACAAATAGTTGTTCTATCTATCTATAGATAGATTTATTATCCAATAGTCAATGAGGCTTGTATCTTTAATATGGTGATAGGGAGGGGGGGATCAATAGAGATTACCTATTAGATCTTCGGATTTGAACCACGAGGGTAAGGGGGGAAAGATCTTGAATGAACGTAATTACTAACAGGATTGCTGTCTGCAATTAGACCGGGGTGCCATCCCTGAGCCGCGATTCGATAGATCGAAAGAGATCATTCCATCGAATCAAGTGTCAGAGTAACTGTAGCTCTGTCCACTCCCACCCCATTTAAAAATTTCGAAAATATTTGGGGAATGATCATTTGTAAATTTAGATTCGGATTCTTACATGTGACATAGAAGAACGAGTCTTACATTGCAAACCATACTGAAATGATGGTGCCTGTAAGCCTCTCTACTTCATATTTACCCACTGTTGATTTTGGTTTATTATTTTCAATAATAAACCTTTGGAATCGACCAAGAAAAAACAAATTTTAACACCCCCTCAAAATTTGATGGTTTACTTTTTTTCAAGGTACGTAGAATCCAAAAATCGAATAAAAATTTGGCCGTCCGTCCGCCGTACGCCGTCCGCCGTACGCGGCACTTTTGCCACTTAGCATTGACCGATTTTGATGAAATTTGGTATGTAGGATCCATTTGGGGTCTAGTTGTGCCCCGAAGCTTTTGGTTGATGTAGGTCACTTCTAAGGGTTCCAAAATCAATTTTGAAATTTTGAAAACGCCCTAACTCAACAAATTTTGATATAAAGGTATTGTTTTTCCTTCCATTTAAGATTCTATAGAATTTTTAGAATTTTTTGAGACCACGCGGAGCTCTGTAGGACAATCCGTTCGCTCCCTACGAAAATTTAAGGGTTTATATTGAAATATATATATATATATAAATCAAAACACGAGTGTGAATCGCAAAAGAGGCCTAATCTCCGTTCAAATTAGAGCTGACCGAAATGCGATCGATGGTTGGTGATTTTGATTTTTTTTTGATTTTTTTATTATTTTTTTTTTTTATTTTTTTTTCCCCCTTCATATTGGATGGTTGGTGATTTTGTAGACGAGTGATCTATATAGAAAAATAATAAACCATTGTGTAATAATTTGCAGCGTTTTTGCTTCCGAGTCTACCAAGGTAGCGGAAACTTTGTTTTCACTTTTCAAGGTTGAAAAAAAAAGTTCTCCAAAATCAAAATGTCCACTCGCGTTTTCCGTTTTAGACCTTCCTGAACAAATTTGGTTCCGTGTGAAATTATCAGAGATCAGGATTGAAGTGTACGATGGTCCCCTATGAGGGAAGTGCTTAGAGATTGGTATTTTGAGATAAGCTACATTATCATTGGATCATCTATACAATTGGGTTATGGGTACGAGTATGAGCCACTCCCACTCGGCAGACATTTTGCTTCCGAGTCTACCAAGGTAGCGGAAGCTTTGTTTTCACTTTTCAAGGACGAAAAAAAAGTTCTCCAAAATCAAAATTTTTACTCGCGTTTTCCGTTTTAGACCTTTCTGAACAAATTTGGTTTCGTGTCTGTGTGTCTGTCTTGAAATCCTTGCAACAGCCATATTATCTACATAGGTACCCCTTCTAATTTTGATGAAATTTTGAGGAATTATACGAGTTGGGGTGGAGATGGTTCCCTATGAAAATCATGCCCCCCAAATTGAAAGTATTTTGTGTAGGTTCATGCGCAAACGTAAAATCCTTCTAACAGCCATAACTTCTATATTTTCCAACAATATTCAGAGATTGTGAGGGTTGACGTGTGGAGTACCCTATGAGGGTAGTGGAAGGTACTTGAAGATTGATGTTTTGAGATTAGCTACTAGGTATGCGACAGATTTTCTATACAATCGGGTTATGGATACGAGGAAGCTATGTGTACCCACTTGGGAGACGTTTTCTCTGTAACCCATCTTTTTTCTGTAACTGTAAAAAATTGTAACTCATCAACCACTCATCCGATTTTTATTTTATTTTTACCAAACTGTTCAAAATTTTATGTAGATTTATTACCAAATAAAAGTGAAAAATCGATTTTTTTTTACTACTGCTCTTAACCTATTTCAAGCCGAGGCTAGAAATAACAGAGTAATGGGAGGAGGAGGATGAACTATTTTACAGAATGCCGTTCGAAATAAGGCATCATTTGCTCTACAATCGAGAGCAAAAATGCTCCAAATTTTATGAATTTAACATTTTATAGAAGTTATGGTCCACCCACCGGCATTTCCGTATTTCATTACGTAATAAAATGGGCCCAACGTCATTTTTCATATTTTTTTGTAAAGAATTCAGGAAAAATACGTGCGCAATTGACACTAACTTTGTTTTTTCAAATAGGAACTCCCATTTTTTATTGCAGAGTCTGATTCTACGTCGAATTTCATGAGAAATTCATACCCGAATCGATTTTTTTCATCGCGTGCAACTTGTACTTTTCGCGCGCAAAGTGACCAGGGTGCGCAAAAGTGAATTTTTTTAAACCCCAAGTGTGGCACATTTTTTTTCTATTATTTTTGACGCTGAATCACGTGATGAGGTCCTTTCTACGATTTCATCGTTATTTTTCCAAATTTAGAAGGGAAAATAATGTTTTTGGACTTTATTTTCCCTCACCCTTTCGCAATACGGGCTGGGTGGGGACCTGGCTAGATTAAAAATAAATTCCTCACTTCTAAATTTAAAAAATGTTGGAAAGGTAGGTACTACTTTACTGTAAAAAAAAAAAAAAAAAAATCAAAAAGCTTCTCGTCTAAAAACCTCTAAAAAAATTAAAAGTAACTTGTTACTTGTCTGCAGGCCAAAGGAGGTAATTTCGAGCAGTTGCTGTGATTTTTAAATTGCATTATTATTATCTTAGTTTTTTATTACTACTTGTTTTCGGAGATTTTGTAACTTTTAATTTTTTTTTTTTGAAAATTTTGAGATGAGAAGCTTTTTGATTTATTTTTTTTTAAACTTTCCACTATTTCCAATATTTTTTTTAAATTTATAAGTGAGGAATTTATTTTTAATCTAGCCAGGTCCCCACCCAGCCCGTATTGCGAAAGGGTGAGGGAAAATAAAGTACAAAAACATTATTTTTCCTTCTAAATTTGGAAAAATAACGATGAAATCGAAGAAAGATCATCAGTGAATCACCACGTGATTCAGCGTCAAAAATATTGAAAAAAAATGTGCCACACTTGGGGTTAAAAAAAATTCACTTTTGCGCACTCTGGTCACTTTGCGCGCGAAAAGTACCAGTTGCACGCGATGAAAAAAATCGATTCGGGTATGAATTTCTCATGAAATTTGACGTAGAATCTGAATCTGCAATAAAAAATGTGGGTTCCCATTTGAAAAAACAAAGTTAGTGTCAATTGCGCACGATTGCGCGCAATTGTTTTGCGCAAAAGTATTTTTCCTGAATTCTTTACAAAAAAATATGAAAAATGGCGTTGGGCCCATTTTATTGCGTAATTAAATACGGAAATGCTGAAGGGTGGACCATAACTTCTGGGACACCCGGTATATGATTCATCCATTTAATTGTTAAAAATCTTTTAAAAAACGCTGCAAATCATTGCTCAAAGGTTTATTATTTTCTGTATAGATCGCCCCTCTGTATAGATCACTGGTTCTCCGTCAATAGCACCTACCACCATCTGTATTCTCCCTTGACCTTCCCTCTCAAATTTCAGCTTCCTGCGTTCAATAGGATTGAAAATGGCTTCGGAGCTCACTCAGGTGATCAGTGATCTGAAGAGTGAAGAAGATCTCCTCGAATGCTGGAGACGCCTGGAAGAGCACTTCCATTCAATAGGATTGAAAATGGCTTCGGAGCTCACTCAGCTGATCAGTGATCTGAGGAGTGAAGAAGATTTCCTCGAATGCTGGAGACGCCTGGAAGAGCACTTCCATTCAACAGGATTGAAAATGGCTTCGGAGTTCACTCAGCTGATCAGTGATCTGAAGAGTGAAGAAGCCTTTGAGCAATGATTTGCAGCGTTTTTTACCCACCAACATTTTTTTTACCTACCAACTTTTTTTTACCTACCATCTAGGTACTACCTACCACACCATACTGGCTTCACACCTTCACAATCAAGTTTATTAGAAAGAACTAAACGCTTCACACTCGATTGGAAAAATAGAAAGCTTCACATGGAAATTTGATTACTGGTTACGCAGAAGGCAAAACTGTATACAAATCGAAGAAATGAACAGCGATCGCATTTTAGTCCGATAAAATTTGAATGGAGATTAGACCTCTTTTGCGATTCACACTCATGATTCTGTTTTATCGAAGGAAAACCTTCAAGTACTCGTAGGGACCGAACGGTTTGTCCTACAGAGCTCCGGGTGGTCTCAAAAATTTTTAAAAATTCAATACTATTTAAAATTGGTGAAAAAACGATACCTTTATTTGGAGAGTTTTCGAGCTAGGGCACTCTTGAAAATTTCAACCCTTAATTTTCACCCGTTAGAAGTGACCTATATCAACCAAAAGCTTCGCGGCACAACTAGACCCCAAATGGAGCCCATATACCAAATTTGAACCAAATCGGTCCAGTGTTGCTAAGAAAAGTGCCGCGTACGGCGTACGGCGTACGGCGTACGGCGGACGGACGGAAATTTTTTTATTCGATTTTCGTATTCTACGTACCTTGAAACGTAAAACATCAAATTTTGAGGGGGGGATAAAATTTTTTTTTCTTGCTCGATTCCAAAGGCTTATTATTGAAAATAATAAACCAAAATCTACGTAAAATGTAAAAATCTATTTATGGACTGGAATCTGTTTCGACTCATGGCCCAGAACGCTCACCCGCCCAAGATCGAATTTGACCACACGCACCATAATCACGCTTTCGGCCAAAAGGCCTCTTTTTCAAAAAAATTTCCCAAATCTCGAATGTCGAAGAAAATGTTTTTTGAAAAGTTTAGGAATAGCATGAACGAGAAAAAATTCGTCCACAAAGATTTTCCACTATTTCAATATTCAAAAAAATCATTATTACGACGATGCAAAAATGCATCAGTGGCCGGAAATGGGTCAACGTCGGTTACCTTGCGCCCCTTTCGGTTTAAACTCGTTTCGCAGTATTGGTGAAAGTGGGACAGAAATTGATGTTTTGAGATTAGCTACTAGGTATGCAACAGATCTTCTATGCAATCAGGCATAATCTAGGATTATGGATACGAGGAAGCTATGTGCCACACCCACTTGGCAGACTTTCAACATTTTATGTTTTTGCTTTGGCACACAAACGAAAAGAGTGTGTTGTCGGGCAGGAAGAAATTGGGCGGGGTAATTGTAGCGGTTGTATGTAAATAGATAGACAATGGTCCCCTATAAACTGGAAGATGGTCTCGGAAAGTGAAACATAAAATGCCCCAATGTGATGCAGACTCGTATGCGAGCGTTTTTAGTGGATCTTTAAATCTGAAATTAATTTCCCCGCATTTTTCCGATCAGTTTTCAATACATTTTGGATTAGTCTCTACGTAACTAAACACGCTGCCATGCAAAAGGTGGTGAAAATAAGTTTTTCAATGTCTGATTTTTCTAGCCATCGTCATGGCAATAAGAACCAATTTCAAAGAGACTTCCTAATTTTGCTTCCGAGTCTACCAAGGTAGCGGAAGCTTTGTTTTCACTTTTCAAGGATGAAAAAAAATATATCTCCAAAATCAAAATTTTCACTCGCGTTTTACGTTTTATACCTTTCTGAACAATTTTGGTTCCGTGTCTGTCTCTCTGTGTGTCTGTCATGAATTCCTTGTAACGGCCATAACTTCTACATTTTCCATCCGATTTCTATGAAATTTTCAGGGATTGTGCGGGTTGGTGTGTAGACGGTCCCCTATGAAAATCATCATCCCTGGACTGTATGAAGCGACTGCGCATGCGCAAATGTGAATTCCTTGTAACGGCCATAACTTCCACATTTTCTACCCGATTACGATGAAATTTTCAGGGATTATGCGGATTAGGTTGTAGATGGTTTCCAATGAAGATCACCAACCTCGAACTGATAGTAGCCGCTGCGCATGCGCAAACGTAAAATCCGTGTAACAGCCATAACACTTACATTTTTCATCCGATTTTGATGAAATTTTCTAGGATTGTCCAGATTAGCGTGTAGATGGTCCCCTATGAGGGTAGTGAAAGGTACTTAGAGATCGGTGTTTTGAGATTAACTACTATGCATCGGATCATCTATACAGGGTGTCACCCTTACGGGCGCACCACCGGGCAGGGTTCGATTCTACTAATAATTTGCAACAAAAAATGTCTCCTAGCAATTAAGTTTTAGAGGCTTCGTTTTCGACTTATTTCACATTTAAGATTTTTTTCGTGTTTTCGACCTTACATCACTAAAATGGCTATAACTCCCTTAATTGATGGAGTAAATTCAAATTTTATTATATCACTGGAAAGAGCGTCAAATTTCCTATCTCCCTGATGGGGTTTTAGAAAATTTCAAATGAAACGAACGGGTGTAAAATAAACCAAAAGTAAAAAATTGGTAAAGTTTCGAAAATTTTCACTTTTTTCAAAGTTTGTTTCTCGAAACGTCGTGAACGGAAATTTCCATGCTGTAGGCCTAAAAGTTGCATGTGAATCCCAGCTTTCTAACGGTGTAGTCATTTTTTTAAAAACACCACTTATTCAGTTAGAAAATGACGTTTTTAGGGCAGAAAACGTTCATTTTCGGGTGTAAATCGGCGTTTTTCACCAGAAATACTTTCCAACTTAATAAATCATTTGACATGAAATTTTACGTAATTTTGACGCTGAATCGAATGGTAACACTTTCCGATCTCCTCGACAAACAAATAGTACTTTTCAAGCCCTATCCGTTGGGCGAAGGGCTCAATCTCGTTGTTCGTTTTATCCAAAATTGTCATTAACAGAGGTCTGGGTTATTAATGACTCGCACTCTTCCACTTTGTTGTCTTACCCATTTTTGCCCTCTGTCTTGAAAATATCGTCCCGATCATTTGCGGAAAGCTTTATCTTTTCGATAGATAACAAATTGGGAGTCGAGGACTCAGTTGTTGTACCCTGTTCAACCGAGAAAGGGCTTGAAAAGTACTATTTGTTTGTCGAGGAGATCGAAAAGTGTTACCATTCGATTCAGCGTCAAAAAGTACGCAAAATTTCATGTCAAATGATTTATTAAGTTGGAAAGCATTTCTGGTGAAAAACGCCGATTTACACCCTAAAATGATCGTTTTCTGCCCAAAAAACGTCATTTTCTAACTGATTAAGTGGTGTTTTTAAAAAAATGACTACACCGTTAGAAAGCTGGGATTTACATGCAACTTTTAGGCCTACAGCATGGAAACTTCCGTTCACGACGTTTCGAGAAACAAACTTTGAAAAAAGTGAAAATTTTTGAAACTTTACCAATTTTTTACTTTTGGTTTATTTTACACCCGTTCGTTTCATTTGAAATTTTCTAAAACCCCATCAGGGAGATAGGAAATTTGTCGCTCTTGCCAATGATATAATAAAATCTGAATTTACTCTATCAATTAAGGGAGTTATAGCCATTTTAGTGATGTGAGGTCGAAAACACGAAAAAAATTTTAAATGTGAAATAAGTCGAAAACGAAGCCTCTAAAACAAAATTGCTAGAAGACATTTTTTGTTGCAAATTAGTAGCAGAATCGAACCCTGCCCGGTGGTGCGCCCGTAAGGGTGACACCCTGTATAATCGGGTTATGGATACGAGGAAGCTATGTGCCACACCCACTTGTTTTTCCTCCGTTGAGTGTTGTCCTTCACTCAACACTACTGTCGGACGTCCTATAAATCGATACGATTCTGCACTAAAAGATCGATACGATTTAAATCGATACATTTTGAAGAGTCCGACACCCACAGGGCGCAGGAGGGCTGGTGTGTCTGTCAGAGAGTTGAATCGCGAAAAAGTGTTACTTTCGGAGTCTGCAAAGATAAAAAAAAAAACCCCGACTGCATTTTTCAAAGCCCGAAGGAAGAAAAGAGCCTGGAAATCGCGAAATACGCCGACAGGCGCTCGGAAAAGTTTACAGGCGGGTCGGGAGGAGTATCAGGTGGGTAAATAAGTGAAGAGGGCGACGTGAGGTGTCACTCACCTCCAGCCGCCCCTTCCTGAGACCCCGAGGAGCTTTATCTCCTCTTCCCGCCGCCTCCTCACTCTTCAGCGCTCCCTGCGGGGGGAGGCGGCAAGTGCCTCCCTAATGGGGGCCTCCCTTTCAGCGCGCCGCCCTTCCCAATAATTACTGGCTATTGAAAGGAACACAAAGAGCGACGGAGTCTTTTCTGCGGTATTTTCGGATAACAGATTTATTATGCAAACAAGTGGGTGTGGCACATAGCTTCCTCGTATCACAACCCGATTGTAAAGGTGATCCAATGCATAGTAGTTAAGGGGGTCTCAGTCGGTCGCCGTTCGTTCTTAGTATTTCGCCAAATTGAAGGCGCAAAAACTTGAAAAGTTGTACCTAAATTTGAAATTTTAAAGGATTTTAGAAATTCATTAGTGCACAGCCCTAGGGAATTGAAAATCTGAAATAGGTATTGCTGCCGGGAAAAACAGAGAAAAAAACATAGAGAAATGGGAAAAACTACTGAATAAACGGTTTTTCCCATGTTTTTCTCCATATTTCTGTAGCAATTATTGTTCGATTTAGATGATTCCAGTGGTAATCTTTCAGTTTTTCAATTCCCAAGGCCCATGCACTGATGAATTTCTAAAATCCTTGAAAATTTCAAGTTCAGCTACATTTTATGGGAAAAACATAACTGAATTAACCTGAAAAAATCCTGAAGAATATTGGAATAAAAGAGAAGAAGAAAGAAGGTAGATGTTGATATCATTAAGTTGTTGAGACCTGTAGTCTTGGTTTCAAACAGTACAGGGTGTTTCACGAAAAGGTTACACTCCCTTCATTTCCGCAAAATACAGCGTAAAAAATTCCGATCAACGCAATTCTTCATGATTTTTTGTGAGGATCTTAGGAAAAATACTTTTACGCAAAAAAGTTGCGCGCAATCGTGCGCAATTGACACTAACTTCATTTTTGGTTTATTATTTTCAATAATGAACCTTTGGAATCGACCAAGAAAAAAATTATTTTATAACACCCCCTCAAAATTTGATGGTTTACGTTTCAAGGTACGTAGAATCCAAAAATCGAATAAAAATTTGGCCGTCCGTCCGACGTACGCGGCACTTTTGCCACTTAGCATTGACCGATTTTGATGAAATTAGGTACGTTGGCTCCATTTGGGGTCTAGTTGTGCCCCGAAGATTTTGGTTGATGTAGGTCACTTCTAAGGGTTCCAAAATCAATTTTGAAATTTTGAAAACGCCCTAACTCAAAAAATTTCGATATAAAGGTATTGTTTTTCCTTCAATTTAAGATTCTATAGAATTTTTAGAATTTTTTGAGACCACGCGGAGCTCTGTAGGACAAACCGTTCGCTCCCTACGAAAATTTAAGGGTTTATATTGAAATATATATATATAAATAAAAACACGAGTGTGAATCGCAAAAGAGGCCTAATCTCCGTTCAAATTAGAGCTGACCGAAATGCGATCAATGGTTGGTGATTTTTATTTATTTTTTTTTTTTGAAATTTTTTTTTATTTTATTTTTCTATTATTTTTATTTTTTATTTTTTATTTTATTTTTTTTCTTCATATTGGATGGTTGGTGATTTTGTAGACGAGTGATCTACATAGAAAAATAATAAACCATTGTGTAATAATTTGCAGCGTTTTTCAAATGGACCCCCCCCCCCCTCTTTTATTACAGATTCGGATTCTACGTCAAATTTCATGAAAAATTCATACCCAAGTCGATTTGTCTCCACAATTGCGCAAAAATTAAGTTTTGGAGAACCCTAAGTGTGGCACATGTTTTTTCATCATTTTTTGACGCTGAATCACGTGGTGTCATCCGGTTTTTCAATTTGACTGGAATTTTTCTAAATGGCGGCCAAAAACTCGATTCTTACTAGTGAAAAATCGCTCTTTTTAAATCGTTATGAGTTTTTAGGCAATTTTATTCAGTTCAAGCATGATTGTGCAGCCAGTTTTTATTTTTAACTCCACCGTAGACGGCCCCAAGCCCGTAGTTCGAAAGGAGGTGAGAAAATAAAAAATAAACATGATTTCGACCACAAAACTGACGTTTTCGTGGAAGAAATGTTAATTTTTCCTTTTGAAATCTTGGTCTTCCTCAAAACGGATGACACCATGTGATTCAGCGTCAAAAAATGATGAAAAAACATGTGCCACACTTAGGGTTCTCCTAAACCTAGTTTTTTGTGCAATTGTGGAGTTGCGCAACTTGGAGCGTTCAAAAAGCCAGGTTGCGCACAATAAAACAAATCGACTTGGGTATGAATTTTTCATGAAATTTGACGTAGAATCCGAATCTGTAATAAAAAAGGGGGGTTCCATTTTAAAAAATGAAGTTAGTGTCAATTGCGCTCGATTGCGCGCAACTTTTTTGCGCAAAAGTATTTTTCCTGAGATCCTCATAACAATATCATGAAGAATTGCGTTGATCGGAATTTTTTTACGCTGTATTTTGCGAAAATTAAGGGGGGTGTAACCTTTTCGTGAAACACCCTGTATATCCACGCTTCTTGTTGTTTTGGGAAATTTCATACATTTTGTGTTTTCTGTTAATGAAATACATTAAGTTAGTTCTTCACGAATACACGTTTTCTAACAAATTAGTTTCGTTACAGGATTTAATTAATCGAATTTAGTGAACTTTACCCAATTGATCACCGGAACTCAATTTTTACACAACCCCATCAAACTTAATTTTGGTTCTCGGGAGGGGGCACAATATTCCTCATAAAGCTATAATATAGAGTTGTACTCGACATCTATGGGTTTTGGTAAACTTTATTGTGCAGGGGCCCTCTTGGAACGGTTGATAAGATAGCAATGGAACACCGACTTATAATAGTAGAAACAATCCTCGTTTGTGACAGGTTTCACCAGCAGAGGACGAGCAGAATTCTAACGCAGTTGAAACTTGTCTAACTAAAGTATGACGGCGGGACGATTCTTGACGGGGTTCAGGCCGTTGGTGTCATCTCAGAGGCTGTCTTTCCTGAGAAATGAAGTCCGGGAGGATCATTTTGTGTGCGTCAAGATTCCCACGCATGATAATCACTTCACACTTCACTCCGCGTCGCTTTTCCACCACATTTCGTGGTTAGATTATTCGAAAAACGTATGTTTCGTACTAGATGAATATCATATCTTCACACGGATATCATGTCTTCACACGGACGTCAGGTGGTTGAGTCGCGGAAAATTCCTAGAAAGGTTTCAAGAATTATTGCCCGAAATAACAGCTTTTCTAGACGAAAGAGGTGATGACACTCGATTTTGAAAAACGAAAAATGGCTAAATGATTTGGCATTTTTGACTGACATCACAATGCACTTAAACACCGTTAACTTGGAGCTTCAAGGTAAAGGAAAAACTATTATTGAGATGATTAGCGCAGTAAACGCATTCAAAAGTAAATTGCAACTTATGATAGATCAACTGAAAAGAAAGGATCTGAAACATTTTCCGTCTTTGAAAGCAAGGATTCCTCCGTTGAATTATGATACGTATGAGGCTGAATTATCAAATATTTTGGGACAATTCGAAATGCGTTTTTATGATTGCAGTAAATTGGAAAATATAGCATCATTTATGAGTTATCCTTTTTCATGTAAAAAACATTGAGGAATTAGCTACTGAAATAGCAAGTCAGTTTAATATGAACTCATGTTCTGTTGAAAATGAGTTGGTGCAGATTATATCAGATATACATCTCAAAGCTACAGCATCTGATACAAATTTCTGGTGTTTTATATCTGAAGATAGATATCCGAATGTAAGGCAAATCGCCCTTCAACTGACGGCATTTTTTGGGTCAACTTACTTTTACGAGTCTGCATTTTCTGAAATGAAGATAATTAAGTCAAAATATCGCAATCGACTAACCGACGATCATGTCATCATGCTTGCGATTAGTACTCAGTGGTTACGTAGGTACCATCTTATGAAAAGTATGCTGAGGACATGCAGTGCCACGCTTCAACATCCAAAGCCACTCTTTAGTTAAGTTTAACACCATAATATGGTGCATATTATGTAACTCCTTTGTTTTGTAACAACCAATAAACTCGCAATTTTGAATAACTATGAGTTTTTTCATTGATATTGTAGAGAAGAACCTAACTAAACCTAACCCAAACCTTGACTAAAATAATGTACCTATATTGTGCAGAAAGCTAATATCTATGTATGCTACGGTACGCCCTACCTAGGTAGGTAGGGTGTATCGTGTATGTACGACAACCCTGCATCACACACACTTGCAGTCTCTCAGAGTCGATCGTGAGTAGTCTAAAAATATTGAGGTAGATCGCCAGCAGTTCAAGTTTGAGCACCCCTGGTATAGATGATCCAATGATAATGTAGCTTATCTCAAAACACCAATCTCTAAGCACTTCCCTCATAGGGGACCATCGTACACTTCAATCCTGATCTCTGATAATTTCATCAAAATCGGATGGAAAATCTAGAAGTTATGGCTGTTACAAGGATTTTACGTTTGCGCATGCGCAGTGGCTACTATCACTCCGGGGGCGATGATGTCCATACTGAACCATCAACTCGCCAATCTGATCAATGTCTGAAAATTTCCTCAAAGTAGAATAATCCAGTCAAAATGTGTTCAAAATGTACCCTCGCAGGCCTACGAAAATCATGGCCCCCAAAATAGAAGTATTTTGTGCGCATGCACAAACGTAAAATCCTTGTATCGGACGATTTTGATAAAATACAATTTACATAATGACTTACTCACTTACTTACATGACTCGGTAGTTTATCTTACTTAATTCTGGAAAACGGAGAATAACGTAGTTCTTGAACATAGCTTCATATTTAATCAACTTCAGGAGTAAAAATTTTACTCAGTATTTAACTGTTTAACTGTATTTAATACAGTTCAACATCCGTACATCATAGGAATACGAGTAAATTCGAGTAGAATCATGAAACCAGAGCTTCAAGAAGTGTCCGAAACAACAGACGTTCGTCCCGCTACAGTTTCTCAGTTCCGCCGACACGACAGCACGGATGTACCATGGAGAAGTGATATTCGTACTTCCTTGACACCTTGAATCAGCCATACCTTCTACATGTTCCTACAATATTCAGAGGTTGGTTACCTATTGATACGATAGGGTTACGGATACGAGGGAGCCATGTGCCACACCCACTTTTTTGCTTCCGAGTCTACCAAGATAATGGAATCTTTGTTTTCTCTTGTCGAGGTTGAGAAAAAAATGTTCTCCGAAATCGAAATTTCCACTCGCGTTTTACGTTTCAGACGTTTCTGAACTATTTTTGGTTCTGTGTTTGTCTGTCTGTGTGTCTGTCATGATATTCTTGACGCAGCCATAATTTCTAGATTTTTCTGCCGATTTCGTTGAAATTTTCAAGAATTATGAGAGTTGGGGTGGAGATGGTCCCCCATGAAGATCATGGCCCCCAAATTGAAAGTATTTTGTGCGTGAAATCCTTGTAACAGCCATAACATCTACATTTTCCAATAATATTCAGAGATTGCGCGGGTTGACATGTAGAGTGTAATATCATGTTGTAGGTAGCAAGCGAATACGCTCTGCACACGAACTATTTCATGTACGCGATAGCAGGGTTCGTCCCCTTCTGGACTTAACCGACGAAAATCCAAATTCTTCAAATTTCTTCAAATTCTCCAAATTAGCAGCCCGCTGCCAATGATGCTCTTGGCGGATACTCGGCGACGAGATGGCCTTACCTTTGTCCAATCTTTGTCCTCGCGTGTATCATTCGTATTATGTTCAGTTTCCAACTGAACATCATCAACATTCCTGGGTTTAGATGAAGTCATACCAGACTGCTAAGCTCCAGGGAATGATTGCACTCATTAGCGCCTGTATTATGTTGGGTAGGCTGTACCTCAATACTGCCGCGCGATACCAATTGCCTACTGCCTTCAAGACATGACAGTAGAAGTATCAAAGTATCAAAGTCTCCCGTCTTACCTAGGGATGTGTATCGTTACAAAAGTATCGATATTTGGTATCGATATTAGGTAAAATATCGAGTATCAATACTTTAGAGTCACAAAATATCAACATTATCGTATGTTCTCAAGCAAATTTTTTTTCTCAACAATGTTTATTCATTTCTTACTGTCAAGAATCCAAGCTGAGTGTATTTGCACAATGTCATCTTCGGATTAGCTGAATTCTAGATTTCGACAACTACCTACCATATCAGATGATCGGGAAATCACATTCAAAAAAATACATGAAAATCGACCGAGGTGTCACGTGACGTGGCAGACAGAAAATTCCCGCAGTCGTTTCGAATTAATCTTGCAGTCAATTAGCAGTCGTTTAACAGTCATTGTAATCTGAAGTATCAATTTGTATAAAATAGGTTTTGTTCAAAAGTTCAGTGTTTGTTCATTATTATATCGTAGTTGATAGTAGAAGTTAGTAGACTTGAGTAGGAGTTTTCACGACACACAACATACCGTTAATTAATAATAGCTGTGAATATATTATTGAACATACCTAATCCATAAGAATAATTAATTTTAAGAATGATTAATATCCATTCTTAAAATATTAATTATTAATATTTTAATTAATAATTTAATTATTAATATATTAATTATTAATCCATAAGATTAATTAATTTTAAGAATGATTAATTTTATCCGGACTGACACTCGGCAGGGTTCGGCCATGTTCGTCGATAGCCGAAGCCATGTCCTCCCGGATAGTGGGGTATCGATACAAAATATCGATACATCCCTAGTGTTATCACCATAAACAACACCGACTTTCTCAGCGTTGTTGTTTTCTGCTTCTGTTCAACGAAAGGTTTGTTCCGAGCAATCAGTTTTGCGTTATCTAATCCACCGTAATTCAATCGTACCTACTGAAACTGGCAGCCATTTGAACCAAGTTTAGTAGTCTAGTTTCAAGTTCGTTCATTCTCGGTTGCAGTTTGTGGTTCCAAGTATTTGGCAAAATCGGTAGACTTCTTCTGTATAAACTTCGACAACTTGAGACTGTTTTTTTCATGAAGAGATCGCGGGTGACAAGTAATTCCAGCATCTATTATCATTTGGATCGATTAGAGGCTGTTGATGGGTGAGTAACGATCTGACTCTCATTATGTGTGATAATTCTACATCTCTCATTCTTCCTCTCGTTCGGGATTGAGCTTTCATTTGAAGTTTCCAATTGTGAA
This sequence comes from Apolygus lucorum, assembly GCA_009739505.2. Lineage (NCBI taxonomy): Eukaryota > Metazoa > Arthropoda > Insecta > Hemiptera > Miridae > Apolygus > Apolygus lucorum. The sequence goes on along the minus strand of CM019181.2, from coordinate 668,502 downwards.
CAATTCTCGATCCAATTAAGTCCACTTTTGTTTTGGCTACGGGTGTCCTTGAACTCCTTGTCGCAGTTGACGCACCCATGTTGCGGTTCAATCTGAAAAAATTAGGTATTTGTTTAGCACGTTGAACGCGGATCGCAAATCCCGGGGTCTGTGTGGCTGGCCGCGTCTATGTCACGCAAACACCTCTCGCAAAACAGGTTCAAGAATATCTGCTCCTGTTCTTTCGTTCTCAGTTTCCACTCTTTTCTAGCATTTTTTCGTGATAGATGAACATAATATTATTATGAGTTGAACGGTTCAATCCGGAGCTGAACCGGTCGAGGTTGAAGGTAGTGATGTGCGAAACGGTTACTTTTTGGTAACAGGTGACAACGTGACAGTGACAGCCCGGTAATAGGTTCCAGTAATAGGTGACTTTGTAATAGGGTGACAGAGAAGCGCAACTGGGGCGCTGCTCCGTGTAAAGTGACTCGTTACCAGCAGTGATTTACGTACATGGACCTAATATACGACGTCCATGTTTCCATAACTAGAGTTCTTGCCCCAATAGACGCAACTAGCGTATCGGTATCATATTTCTAATAAAAAATTGGTTTTGTTCGTTGAGAAAAAATTTATATACCACTCCATCATATTTGTATATTACGTTTTACCGATTTAAGCACCTAGTTAGTATGAGTCACTCAGCAATTAGATTAATATGTTTAGAGCTCAAAATAATTAATCTATCGATCGTGGTCACAGTGTCATCATAGTCCTCCGTTGGTTGGTAAAATGGAATAAATAAGAAAAAAATAGAATTTATCACAGTCGTTCATTATTGGTAGGTAACATACATTACCTCAATATTATCTTTAATTGAAACAAATGGAGGAACATGAGCAAATAGGAAAAATTTTTATTACGAATTATATTTTTTAATTTGTAGGTAATGGTAGTTTTGAAACTACAAACTTGACCACATAGGTTGCACTTGGCAGTTTTTTCGACCTTTTAATGAGCGTAAAAAACGCCCATAATTGAGACGATTTCGGTTTTTTATCCGTCTCAACTAATCACAAAACAATGAAAGTATCGAAAAACATCGAACTAAACGGGCAACACGAGTCAAACTAACGGCGAGAGCCCTAAACCCGGGCCGCGGAAAGTACGGCGTGAGGGACGAGAGACAGGTGACCATGTAGCTCCAACTGAACAAAGAGTGACAAGGTGACAAGTAGCGCCAACCGCCCATGAAGTGACAACCAGCGCCAACTGCACAAGAAGTGACAACCAGCGCCGACCGCACATGAAGTGACAGCCAGCGCCAACCACTCTGGAGTGATGGTAGCGCCAACGGCATTGTGGAGACAACGCACACAGTGACAATTCAAGAAGCTCTGAAAGGGAGCGTTATTTTACCTGCTGTCACAGCAAGTCTGTTGGTAATAGGGTCAGTTCTGTAATAGGTGACAAACGGAACGGTGACTCTCCGGTAATAGGTGACTTTAACCAGTGACGCGATTTCCTACCCACCTCTAGTTGAAGATAATTGAGCAGTTATCAAAGTGACACCTTATCCTTGTGGCTCCTCCGGTAATTTTTTTATGTTTTCACATTTTTCATCCATTTTTACGGAATAATTCACTCTTTTTAAGGTTGATCGACATTGTTTAATTGTTGGTTGTGTCAATAATCAGCTCAATCCTCTCATAAGTTTCATACTTTCAGTTCGTTATCGTGAAAAAGACACAGTGGTTCGACTCCGATTTTTTTTGTGTTTCACTCGGTTTTTCTGTTTTGAATCTTTGCCAGAGTACTCTACAAAGCTCCCAAAAAAGAGAAGACTTGTTCTCTTTCCAGGTATGGAATAACTAGGTATTATATTGTCGTACATGATTGATTCCTACCCATTCTATGCACCATCAACCTATCTCCCTTGCAAAGGCCGCCAGAATTCGCGTCCAGTGGACGGGCGGCCTGAGCCAACCCACTCACATAGGGGTTGATTTCCCATTCAAACTGGAGCAACTTGACACCACCGCTGGCCGCGTCACGTTGACGCCGAAAATAAATTCTCAAAATTCTAAACTTTTTTTAATGTCAAAATTTTTGGAAAAATGTACTTTTTAATAATAAAACACAGGGGACCAACGCGTTTTTTTTCCCGCGTGCAAGGTGTTAGGCTAGTTCGTCAAAATTTAACCGTTGGGAATCAAGTCAATAAAACATGAATATGTAAGAGAAGATAATATCAACTATAACTAAAATACTTCCCTATCACTAATACTACTAATAAGACTTTGAGGGGGTGAATGCTCTGAGAGTGGCCTGACTGGGTACGTACTAAAAAATACCTTCTATATTCAGCAAATATCGATGGACAGGGCATGCGATTTTTATGAAAAATGTGCACGCGAAATCATGACTTACCGCTACGCTTTCGTGCTAAACTGAAACCAGCCCTCTGCACGCAATTTCACGTAGAAAGCCGAAATTCGTTCTTATCGGACCTGTCACTGGAAACGACTCAGAGTTGGGTGTGGGAACCAAATCAATTCGCCCGAATAATTTCAAGTTGGTTTAAACATCCAAAACCGCTGAAGATATATTTCAACAAAAATAATATTCTCCATTCCGGATACTCGAATGTGAAGCTTGAAGTCACGAAAGCTGGAAATCAGGATTCGAGAAGGTTTGTATATCAATAGAGCTGAAATCTCGAGTGGAGTCTCAGCAATCTCGCCACTTCCAATGGGGCTTCAACTAAGAGTAGTAGTATAATAAATTTTTTGGGATGATTTTGATGAAGAAAAACACTTTAGTGAAGATTTAAGGGTATAGGCAAATCGTTTTTTGGGAGAAAGTAGCCTTTCTGGTTTTTCTCCGTATTTAAAGAACCAAAGAACCTACTTGGATGAAATTTTCACACAAATTTAATGTCGTAGTCGTTGTAGTTCCGTGTAGATGGCACATTTCTGTTGGGAAAATTGAGGCCATAAAATTCATTCATTTTTTCATTAAATTAGGTACCAATTTTGGTTTTTATTTTCAATAATGGACCTTTGAAATCGAGCAAGAAAAACATATTTTAATCCTCCTCCCCCACTCTTCTAAAACTTGATGGTTTTATAACGGTTCAAGGTTCGTATAATCCGAAAATCTAATGAAAATTTTGCTGTTTGTCCGCTGTACTCAACATTCTCTTTAGTTGTCAAGGACCGATTTTGATGAAATTTGGTATTTGGGCTCCATTTGGGGTCTAGTTGTGGCTAGTATAAATTTGGACACACTTAAAGACACACTTAGCCCTCAGACAGGTAAGGAAGGTGATTACGTCTGGCTGCACTCATTTGTGAAGTGAGGGTCTCCTTTGAACGCAGCTGAATCAACACTGACCTGCCTGTACGTCATTGGTAGGTTGGTCAATCGTCAATGACCTGCTATGAAGCACAGATATGGGGGCGTCAAACATTTGAACAGATAGAGGCTCTTCAACGGTATTATCTTTTAAAAAAACTATTCGGAACATCAGATGAACAAAAGTGTTCGCAAATGAACGTTCACTCATGGAAGTAGGCCAAATCTCTGTTCAAAATTCTGCTGATAAAATGCGATTCTTTTCCTTTCTCCAAATTGAAGTCACTTCGTTTGTGCTTCCTTAGCATCCTACTTCTAAATTTCTTTATAAAATGATTTACATTTAACTTTCTGTTAAACTAAACTTGATAGTGAACCTTGAACGAAAATATAGAAGGTACTGCAGCTTATGTAAAAGCCATGTTCTTTGCAGGTTAGTGATCTATACAGAAAAATAAGAAACCGATTTGTAATCACTTGCAGCGTTTTTTGGTAAGTCGGTACTTGAGCAATGGGGTTGTTCCATAGGTCGGAATTTCGTATTTTTGACGTCAAATTTGAATTTAGCGCACTTGAAAACGTTCACTTACCAGTTTTTGTTTCGAAACTCAATTTAGTTCTTACTCCCCATTTGTTTTGGCGGGAGAGCCAACCACAACTCTGACGTCACCTGGCAAAAGGAATATCTTGATAGAGTGGGGTTTTTTTTCGGCAGGCAGGTGAGAAAATTTTTAAGATCCATAGGTGGAGTAGTGGAGTAAGATACCTGGAAGGATCCGCATCTTCCGGTTATGAGGGATTCAAACCCACTGAAAAAACACCTCCTTTTCTCCCACGTTGGAGCTCAGCCCGGAACCGTTTAACACATTACTTTGGGCTGGATAGAGTGCGTTGAGATCACTACTATTGCGGATAGATTGAGGCCAGAAACATTGAAATAAGGTTACAAAATAATGGTGATGATTTTAAGAAAATTAAATATTTTTCAGCCTCTTCATTTTTGAATTCATTTTTCTTTTAATTTCACAGTAGGTAATGAAGCGAATATTTATTGTTTTACCGTTGCACTCAGTACTTATTGCGTTGATCACCACTTCAGCAGTGTCCATGCTTCAAGAAGGATTTCCCGCTTGAATGCGAAAATCCCGTTTTTGAAAGACTCAAAGTTTGTGATTTTCACTTAGAGGTATGTATTTCAGTAGAGATTCAGTGCACAGAAAAACATTTAAAAAAATAAATGTGAAACCACCCCATTGAGCTGTAATTTTTTCCGAATAATGGTACTTTAGAGAACTCTGGGAAAGAATGGATCCTTGATGAAAACTTGCGATTAAATCAAAATGACCAAATTTGAGTAGTTTTTCATTTTTTAAAAATTTGTTTGTTAATGGAAAATTTTCTGTCTAATTGAAATGGCACCAATGTAAGAACTGGCTGTGAATGTTTGATGAAGCTCGGACTAGTAGTTTCTCCAAAAACGTTCCCTCTGAAGAAGCTTAAGATCCTACTTACGAACCTGGGTTATATTGAAAAACATAATGATGTAACTTCACTATGGTTAAACTTTATTGAGTGAAGTTGCGCATAAAATAATACAGGCATAACTCTTCTTGGGTACAAGCTTGGACAGGGTGTCCAGCGACCTGGAATACTCAGGGATATTTACTCTACTGGAAGAATCAGGGAATTTCGTCCATGTAACAGCCATAATTTCTAAATTTTTCATCCGAATCTGATTGAGTGGGTTGGGGTAGTCTTAGCGCATGCGCCAACGAAAAACCTTGTAACAGCCATAACTTCAACATTTTCCAACTGATTTCGTTTAATTGTTCAGGAATTGTGCGGGATGACGTGTACATGGTCCCCTAAAAGGGTAGAGCAAGGTACTTAGAGATTGTAGTTTAGAGATGCTTTCTACAATGCATCATATCATCTTTCTGAGCCCCAAGAGCCCCCTTTCTGAGACCGCGTGGTTCGCAGGGCTGCCTCTTCAGTAATGGATTAGTGGCCCTGGAAGCTGCCATGGTGGATGGGTCCGGGCCGGCCGGTACGGTAGCGCTTCACACACACCTTGTTCCTGGGATTTCTAATCACATTAGTTCCTACCGGTTTCACATAAGTTCCTGCTCCACATTGATTTTCACAGAGTTCGAGCTTTTTATTGTTTCCTTATTTTGCCTAATTATAATTGTTGTTGATTCCTTGCCTACATGTTAATATTAAATAGTTATGAATCAATCAAAGCTGCCAAAAAAAAAAAAATTGTTCGACTTATATTATGTACATACATGTACCAACCGATGGACATAAAATATCTATCTAGCTATCTGTACAATCGGTTTATTTATACGAGGAAGCTATGTGCCACTTACTCTTGCTTGTTTTCTAGTGCTTTTTCAATTCAAAAGGTCTTTGAAAACCTGAATTGTGAGAAACTATGATCACATTTATTTATATTTTAGTTACCTTGAAAAAAGACAAAGATTGACCCTAGAAAACCTGGAAAACTCAGAGAATTTTGTTTTCGAGGAACCGCTGGACACCCTGCTGGAGAGAAAGTTGCGGAAGGACTAGAAATTGCTGTGGAAATTGTGTGCTCATGTTTAGATTTCATTTTACAGCAATTCTAACCATCAAAATCTCAATTTTTTATTGCAATCAATTCGACTGCTCTAGTTTCAAAATCGATCAAATTTTTGTCTTACGCTCTTTCTCACCAAAAATGACGTGCCGGTTCCTGAAAAGAATATTTTGGCAGCATGAAATTCGGAATGGTGTGTGACTTATCTACTGAGAAAACCTACGGATTTTCAATCATTCCTGGGATAATGCTACGCCAAACTTGTAAACGGCATTTTTAGACCCTTTTTTTGGACGGGACGCTTATTTAGAGTAGGTATACAACTAATGTGACTCACGGATTCTTATTCAAATAAAAAACGAGCTTGGCGAGACGAAACGGCATAGTGGTTGGTGATACATAGCAGTGGAGGCCAAGTATCGTCTGCCAAGTATTTTCACGTCTCACTTCTTGTGAGGATCGTTAACACCAATACAAAAACATGTTTTGTTGTCCAACTTGGTCTCCTCGAAGCACGACATGAAACACATGAAATCTTCGAGAAGCAGAAAACCTGCTGTCTCGTGTATGAATGGAGAAATTACTGTTGCGATTCCAGTAGGGCAACTAATTTAACTCAAGAACATAGTTTCACTCTGTCCACTCTGTGTTTCTTCTCCTGTGTTCCTCCATGCGGGTAATGTAAAAAAAAAACCTCACGAAGAACGGAAATTATCACAAATAAGTGGAGTTTTTTCAGCAGTAATAGTCCTTTGTCGTTTCCAACCACGTTTATTAGTGGAGAGCTTTCGATAACCCTAAATGGAGCCCATATACCAAATTTCATCAAAATCGGTCCATGATAACTAAGAAAAGTGCCGCGGATGGCGGACGGACGGATTTTTTAAAAATTCGGTTTTCGGATTCTACATGGTCATTCTACATTCTCATGGTTTTGGGATTCTACAGGTCTGTTCAAAAAGTTCCCAAACTTTATTTATTAAAGAAAAAAAAACTTCACTTACAAATTACTTGCTTTGATCCCCTTCAAAGTACTCTCCTACTTGGCGTATACACTTGTCCCAACGGTGCTTCCACTTTTTAGGACGTCCCACAGTAAGACTTGGGCGTCCTTATGCGATCGATCTGGGGTGAAGTTGGACAACACTCAACAGAAAAAAAAAAATAACCACACAGTAATCCGTTTTAGACCATTCTGAATCCAAATCCACGAAAAAAACCATAGGTGTATGTCTGTGTGTGTGTATGTGTGTGTGTGTGTGTGTGTAACAAAATCTTGTGTACTCTGCACAGGCCTTAGTTCTCAACCGATTTTCCTGGTTCTTTTTTTGTTCGTCGCGGAAAACTATCTAGTTGTGCACTACATCGCTGGAATTTCGAATTTTGCCTTTAAAGGGGTGGAAAGGGGGGGTTAATGCTCGAAAAACGTGCGTTTTTTGGCATAATCTTGTGTACTCTGCCCAGGCCTTAGTTCTCAAACGATTTTCGTGGTTCTTTTTTCGTTTGACGCGAAATACAATCTAGTTGTGCACTACGGCGCCGGAAATTTGGATTTTGCTTTTTAAGAGGGGGAAAGGGGGGGTTAATGCTTAAAAAACGTGCGTTTGCGTACGTAATCTTGTAAACTCTGCCCTGGCCTCAATTTTCGACCGATTTGCGTGTTTCTTTTTTTGTTTGACTCAAATAACTTCCGAGTTGTACATGATTTCACCAAAGTACCAAAATTCGCAAGAGGAGGGGATAAGTGGGGGGATAATATTCACAAAATATCCAATTTTTTAATATTTCTGTTCTTTTACTGCTTACTAATTGTACCCAACCTTTGAAATTGGGGAAAAAATCTCATTATACCTCCGGATTTTCATGAATTATTCTATGTGCCACCATGGAACTAATAGTGGTGCCACCATGGTGCCAGGACACCATAAACCGCATATTTCGTGGTTTTTCTTTGTATGTTTCACCTTGAATGTGAACCTCAACGGTTTACCTACTAAAACTAATAGATTAAAGTTCAATGTTACGACGTATTTCCGAATTGGTGCCAGACCGGCGCCATTGGTGGACGGGGGGGGGGGGGGGGGTGAACTCGAATTCGCATGTTGAGTATCGTAGATCATGGATTTTAAAATGCTCTCCAGATTCGAGGCTCCCATGCTGCTAGAAATGTTAAGGTGGATAATGGTGGGGGGGGGGGTCAGTATTTCTTGCCTAAAGTAATAAATAAATTACATCGAGTGAAACAGTTTTATCGCTTACCAACTGGTTAAACTGATCTAATGCTTATCCAATGGGACGTCCCCTGGAATGCATGCATTACTAAACAATATGTTTACAACAGTCCTGGATTTTGTGAAATGCCCAAAAGCTCCCTGGTCGAATTTTCTTTCGTCTCCTATATGGTGGCAAATCTCTTTCTTTTCAGCGACCTTTTGATTAAGGAGAACAGGAAAAAGTCGCAAGGGGTCAGGTCAGGTGAGTAGGGGGTCTGGGGAAGCACAGTGGTCGCGTTTTTAGCCAAAAACTGAAGTATTCTTCTGAGAGCCAATTGAGCTGGCTCGTTTTCGTGATGAAGAAACCTCTCCCCGCTTTCCCACAATTCGGGCCGTGCCCGCCTGATTCTTTCGTGCTCGCCTGTCAGATAGTAGTCGGTATTGATTGTTTCACCTTGTGGCAGGTATTCGTGGTGGATAACCCCCTTGGCGCCAAAAAACACAGTCAACATGACCTTCACATTGAAGCGAACTTGGCGACTTTTTTTGAAACTATTGAAAAAGTTGTTTCAACTTTTTTCAACAAGTTTTTTAACTTTTTAACTATGGAAAAAGTTTCCCTTAACGGTTTCCCTAGTTTCACTCAAAATTTCACTGCACATCGCTGCTCAATCGCCATACTCATTTTGTTTGTCAAATTTTTCTTCTTCCTCGATTCCAATAATTCATTATTTTTCAATAATAAACCAAAAAATTAAAAAAAAAAAAAAAAACTGATGGCAAACCATTTCTACTTTTTCTTCCTCGGCTCGACACTCTTTCAAAGAACCTGGGCCTCCTCAGTTATCCTCCTCCACTCAATCCTATCCAAAGCAGCCACACGCCATCTTCAAGCCCAATGTTCTGTAGATCCACATCCTCGTTCCATCTCATGCGTGATCTGCCTCACCTCCTGCAGCCACCAGGATGCCCATACAATGGAATGGAATTCTGGCAGTATAAAAACCGATCCACAACAGGGAAACTAATCCACAGTTCAGAAACTGATCTACATTATCGCAACTGATCAAACAACTGCGGGGGAACTAATTTTAAAAATAATTTAAAGACCACTAAAAAGTAAAAAATAATAATTAATTAAAAAACAGACCGACCTCAAACTGATGATGGCAAACCACCAGAAAGGAGGAAATAATAATGAGGTTGGTAGGGAAGTACGCAATGAAGTCTCCTCTGTGCCCATCCGTAGACATAAACACGTGAGCAGTATTTTCTACTCCTTTACTCACATGATCTGGTTAGTATTAGATACGTCGAAAGTGCAATACGAAACAGGAATAAGAGTAGGTTTTCTTCTTATTAGTGGTTTGTCATCTTCAGTTTTGTTAGAAAAGGTTTTTTACTAAAGTTTTTGCAGCCAAAAAATGGAAACTTTGAAAATTCTCTCATTCACTCATGCTGCACGAATGGGATTTTTATTTGAGGTTGACAATCAAATTTATTTCGGCAGAAAATACCGACCTGCATTATCTTCACTCCTTTCTCTACGTCTTTTTGTCTTCTCTCGTTAGTATAGAGAGTAATACAGCATAACAAATAGAGTAAGTAATAGTATAAAATTCAATAATTTAGATATAATATTTGATTCTTCTTTGTTTCAGGTAGTATTAGTGTTTATACTAAGTATAGCATCGCTGATAATCTACTTCATAGATGCCTCAAGGTAAGAACTGCATTCCTATTTATGGCTTGAGCATTCGATTCGTGAAATTTGAATAAACTTCGAGTTACTTATTATTACGATCTTGAACGATCAATGTTTTATCAAACAAGACCTCATGTTGTTACTTTCAATTTTGTTTTAACTAAATGTATTTTTTTTTAATGTTGAGTAAAATGAAATCATATTTTTATGCGATTTTCTGAAAGTTGAATCTTTTGGTTCTCTTGGAAATCTTACAGTTATTTATAATTGAATATTTTTGAAAATGAGGTTAAATTTGTGAGAAGTTCTTCAGTACCCATCGTTAGAACCTCACGAACGTCAAGAATCTGTGTGCTGTCCGGGCAAATTAAAGGTCGGTTTGTGAAATTTCAATAAAATCGGTCGCCTTTTTTTACCGCTTACATGCAATAAGTAGATTTTTCAATTTTTGATTTTTTATTCTACTAGCATGAATGCTTGCTGGCACTACCATCTCAAGAAAAAGCTACACATCCCTCATAATAATCACCCAATATTATCGGAATCAAACTTTAATTTTCATTGATAAACTGTTTCAAAGCGGATGTATTACTCGCGGTTCTGTTATTTTTTCAGGAGAAGATAAATTAACGGTTTTCAATTCCGCACAATTAATTCTGAACAAAACGAAGACTAGGTATTGCTTAGATACGAAAGGTAGACTGTAATCTTGTACCGATTTTTGACGTTTAGTTCGGTCAATAACATCTAAATATTTTTTAAAAAATGGCAAAATGCGGAGTATTCCCATCTTGGTGACTAGTAGATATCTGCTCTATAAATAGGCAATATGCGACTCTGAGTTGTAACGTGATATGCCCGTTACAATCCCATTAGCCAGAAGGTGAAGATTGGGCTATGAATAATCTTCCAATAAATCAATCATGGAACTGATTTTTTAAGCGTTATCCTGGTTTACTCGCGGAGTATTGCTTTCCTTCTTAACAACATGGCTTAACACAGATGAATGCTTTTCAATCTGTAAACTTGAGCCATTAATCAGTCGGAAAAACTATCGAAATTGACAGATTCGGTCATGAACGATTCCAGTGGTCTTCTTGAGTGAAATGACAAACATCAACACAAGCGCTTCTTGACTGTTTATGAGGAAGAGATTGGCGATCGTCTACCGGACTGAAGTTACCAATGTTCCTCGGCAATAGTCAGACAAAAATTCGTAAAATCGTTAATTCTCAACCAAACTGGACCAAATTTGAGCGACCTATTCTCCAGAGGAGAAAGGAGGGGTTGAAGAGAGGAAATTTCATAAATTCAACATCTTAACATTAAAAATCGGTAAACTCGTTATTACACATCCAAAATGCACCAAATTTGGGGTTCACATTATTCTGAATTATGCACACTAGATAGAGGAGAAAGAAGGGGTTGAAGAGAGGAAATTTCCTAAATTCAACATCTTAACATTAAAAATCAGTAAAGTCGCTATTACACATCCAAAATGCACCAAATTTGGGGTTCACATTATTCTGAATTATGCACACTAGATAGAGGAGAAAGAAGGGGTTGAAGAGAGGAAATTTCCTAAATTCAACATCTTAACATTAAAAATCAGTAAAGTCGTTATTACACATCCAAAATGCACCAAATTTGGGGTTCACATTATTCTGAATTATGCGCACTAGATAGAGGAGACAGGAGGGGTTGAAGAGAGGAAATTTCATAAATTCAACATCTTAACATTAAAAATCAGTAAAGTCGTTATTACACATCCAAAATGCACCAAATTTGGGGTTCACATTATTCTGAATTATGCGCACTAGATAGAGGAGACAGGAGGGGTTGAAGAGAGGAAATTTCATAAATTCAACATCTTAACATTAAAAATCAGTAAAGTCGTTATTACACATCCAAAATGCACCAAATTTGGGGTTCACATTATTCTGAATTATGCACACTAGATAGAGGAGAAATAAGGGGTTGGAGAGAGGAAATTTCCTAAATTCAACATCTTAACATTAAAAATCAGTAAAGTCGTTATTACACATCCAAAATGCACCAAATTTGGGGTTCACATTATTCTGAATTATGCACACTAGATAGAGGAGAAATAAGGGGTTGAAGAGAGGAAATTTCCTAAATTCAACATCTTAACAATAAAAATCAGTAAAGTCGTTATTACACATCCAAAATGCACCAAATTTGGGGTTCACATTATTCTGAATTATGCACACTAGATAGAGGAGAAATAAGGGGTTGAAGAGAGGAAATTTCCTAAATTCAACATCTTAACATTAAAAATCAGTAAAGTCGTTATTACACATCCAAAATGCACCAAATTTGGGGTTCACATTATTCTGAATTATGCGCACTAGATAGAGGAGACAGGAGGGGTTGAAGAGAGGAAATTTCATAAATTCAACATCTTAACATTAAAAATCAGTAAAGTCGTTATTACACATCCAAAATGCACCAAATTTGGGGTTCACATTATTCTGAATTATGCGCACTAGATAGAGGAGAAAGGAGGGGTTGAAGAGAGGAAATTTCATAAATTCAACATTTTAACATTAAAAATCGGTAAACTCGTTATAACACATCCAAAATGCACCAAATTTGGGGTTCACATTATTCTGAATTATGCGCACTAGATAGAGGAGAAAGGAGGGGTTGAAGAGAGGAAATTTCCTAAATTCAACATCTTAACAATAAAAATCAGTAAAGTCGTTATTACACATCCAAAATGCACCAAATTTGGGGTTCACATTATTCTGAATTATGCGCACTAGATAGAGGAGAAAGGAGGGGTTGAAGAGAGGAAATTTCCTAAATTCAACATCTTAACAATAAAAATCGGTAAACTCGTTATAACACATCCAAAATGCACCAAATTTGGGGTTCACATTATTCTGAATTATGCGCACTAGATAGAGGAGACAGGAGGGGTTGAAGAGAGGAAATTTCATAAATTCAACATTTTAACATTAAAAATCGGTAAACTCGTTATAACACATCCAAAATGCACCAAATTTGGGGTTCACATTATTCTGAATTATGCACACTAGATAGAGGAGAAATAAGGGGTTGAAGAGAGGAAATTTCCTAAATTCAACATCTTAACAATAAAAATCAGTAAAGTCGTTATTACACATCCAAAATGCACCAAATTTGGGGTTCACATTATTCTGAATTATGCGCACTAGATAGAGGAGACAGGAGGGGTTGAAGAGAGGAAATTTCCTATTTTCAACATCTTAACATTAAAAATCGGTAAAGTCGTTATTACTCATCCGAAATGCACCAATTTTGGGGGTTATATTACCCTGAGTTATGCGCACTAGGTAGAGAAGGAAGAAGGGGTTTGTACAGAGGCGGGGGAAAATTTTTCAAAATTCAACATCCTAACTCACTTAAGGATTTATCGATTTTTTTTTTACTCCTACGGCCTCTAACTCAGGGTGATGTAACCCCCAAATTGTGAGGATTTTGGATGTGTATCAACTATACCGATTTTTTCACGTTAAGATGTTTGAATTTTGAGAAATTTTCTCCTCTTCTCTTCTACTCTCCCTTTGTACTCTCAGGTGCGCTTAACTCAAGGGAGTTGGCTGCTCAAATTTTGTCCAGTTTGGTTAAATATCGAAGATTTTACGGAATTTTTTCCAAATATTGCCGAGGCATATTGCTAACTACAGTCCGGTCAATCGTCTTTTAACAATAAATTTCAGATTCTTTCAGGCTACAATGAAATGAAAACAAATGAGGTGTTACTACAAAGAAATAAGTAAAAAAAAAAAAATCCGTTTTTTTTTTCTCTATTCAAATCAAACATTATTGAACAAAGTAGGTAAAAAGCTGCAAATTATTACACAAAGGTTTATTATTTTTTCATATAGATCACTCGCCTGCCAAGAACACAGATTTGCCATTGTCACCACCTACCAACCATATTTTGGCTTCACAGTTTCGTTGTGAGTGCCTTTATTGAGAAATTTAATACTGGTTGCTAAGGACGAAAAAAATTAGAACTCGAAGAAATGAGCAACAGTCGCCTTTTGGTTTAAAATTTGAACTGATATATTAGGCCTCTTTTGCGATTTACACTCGCGATTCTGCTTTATCGTAATTTCAACACTCAAGTTCTCATAGGGAGCGAACGGTTTGTCCGACAGAGCTCTGGGTGGTCTCATTCGATTCTAAAAATTCAATTCTCTTTTAAATTGGTGAAAAACCAATATCATATACCTATGTCGAGATTTTTCGAGCTAGGGTCTTTTGAAAATTTCAACCCTTAATTTTCACCCGTTAGAAGTGACTGGCATCTACCAAAAGCTTCGCGGCACAACTAGACCCCAAATGGAGCCCACATACCAAATTTCATCAAAATCGGTCCATGGTAGGAAAGTGCCGCGTACCTTGAAACGTCAAACCATCAAATTTTGAGGGTTTTTTCTTGCTCATTAAGTTTTCTCGCAGCTTTCGACTAGTTCTTAGGTAATGTTTATTTGTAGACATTTGATCTCATTTTATTGTAGTTTAAATAATACAGGAAGTGATATTGTCAAATAACAGCTGTTTGAAAAATTGTCTACAGAAGTGCACGTGGTGACGTTTGTCTTTTCGAAAGTAGTTCACAGTAATTCACCGCTCGTGCAATAGCTTAAAATTCACATTAACTTGAAACTCTTTGCTCATAATGGATTAGAGGTTCTGAAAAATGATGCTGTAACAGAAAACCGGAGTTGATGCTCATTAGAGCGTGGGAGAGGGTTGAATATCGACCAGCCCGGAGCTTTACCCTGCCGAGATGGGCTGATATGTGATCGCTTCCCCACAACGTCCTGGCAATAATAAACGCGCTTAACTAACTCAGTAATTGCTTCCAACTAACCTGATTTCTGGAGAATCTTAACGATCAGTTCGGCTCTCTATCTGCTCCGCTATCGGTGGAAACTGAGGTACAGCAACGATTTCCCTTCTAGGGCCCTCACAGTTATTATCGCAGTTTTAGAGTTAAATTATTGTAATTCTTGAATATGGTGTTCACTGCAAAATGTTATACTCGTAAACTCACACTTAAAGAACAAAGATTCAACATTTGTTGATCCCAGGTCCCAAAAGTGGTAAAATTTTCGAGGATTTGTGTGATCCGAGAACCATTTTTGTTGAAGACTATGTCGTGTATGAGCCAACTGACATAAACTATTTATAACGTTTGGCTGGAAAGATGTGAATTTGATGAGTATAGTGTGGTGTACTAAGTTCTCCACAGTGACCTTTAATTCGTAGTTGAACAACCAAACAATTCAAAAATTACTAACCAGCCCTGTTCAAGTATGATCTCAGCGATGAACGCCCAATATCTCTATCTGCGTTCACGCTTTCAAGTTACTACAGAAAGCCAAACCTGAGTCCCAATCTCAGGGGTTCCCGCAATGTCAGCAATCCAATTTCCGTAGTTGAGATCACAAGACCTTCGAGCTGAGGCGTTATGAGTGAATCCCAAAAGTGGGTCTGTATTCACAAACGGAAGCTCCCTTCTAGGGATGGGTATCGATGGGTGTTCAAGATATCGATACTTTCTTACAAATAGAATCGATACTACATTATCCGATATTTTGAATATCGATACTAAGGATTCGATATTTTTAAATATCGTTATGTTTTTTGAGGAAAATTCAACATAATGGCTAGAAAATGAAAAGACGAAGAAGGTTGGAAGTCTGTTGGGTCATTACTGTAGGGAGCAGCTTGTCCAACAAAGAAATAATGAGGAATTTCACCGAATTCTGTTTGCATTTTTCCTGAATAGTTATTGGTGTGGGATTGATGAAAATCGGGCTGATTTCGGAAAATAAGTCTCCTGTTATTTTTGGGGGACAATCAAAATTTTTAATTTCAAAACTAACTGGGAAAACGGACGTGGAGCGGGAACGCTCGCTGATTGGGCTGTTCGGATCGCCGTCTCCTCCCAGTGTTGCCCATTGGGACGACGAAATCGTGTTTTCTAAGAGTAAAGTTATCAAACAAAAACAGGGGAAACCTAATTTTCCCCATCTTGCTTTTTCTATTTTTTTCTTCAGTTTTTCGATTTCGAACTTTATTGTTTCGTGAAATTTTGCATCTGGGGACTATAGATTTCTCGATCTCAGCGCTTCAAGCGGCCATAAATGAACTATTCCAGCATGACGTCATTTTCCCGGTTTTTTTTAAACATTCGTATTTTCTACACTGTTTTGTTTATTCGTAAATTAGGAAGTTCGGGCTGAAAGTTTGCCTTAGGGGGTTTTTCGAGATGCTGAATCCGATTTTGGGGTCAAAAATAGGAAATTCCGACATGGTGAAATTCCTCATTATGAATTTCCTCAGATAATTCATACTTCAGATAAAATCATATGGAGAAACAAAATATGGAGAAAATGTTCAATAAATATTCACAGTTATTAATTATTAACGTTATGTTGAGTAAATACACTCAGCTTGGACACTTAATAGTAAGAAATTAACAAACATTGTTCAGAAAAATATTTTCCTTGAGAATATTGGAAATGTGAATATATCGTCACTCTAACGTATCGATGCTCGATATTTTGAAATATGGATACTCATGCCAAACGGTACTTGGATTATCGATACTTCAATACGATACAATATATTGATGCTTTCGTAGCGATACCCATCCCTAATCTCTTCAAGTTACTAAAGAACACAAGGGTGTTCTGGTCGGAGTTACTACTGTAAAAGTCTGCAAAGAGATTGTGAATGGGTCGAAGTGGGCCACCATAACCACCACCAGCAGGGACCGAAAAGCACAATTGGCCAAGAAGAGAGTGATTTAATTGAGGGTTTCATAGTGTTCAACAGCAGGTCTCCATTTTTCATTGGTCCACCAAAATAGCACCTCAACAAAATGGACAAGGTAATGAATGACAGCTGAATAGTGACTCAATGCAGATGTTGCTTCTACAGGATGACCTGTTTGCTGCATATCTTTGTGTCTTTACTACCTTTTACGTACTTTGGACAGATTAATTTCCTGGCTGAAGATATTTTCAAAAAATTCTCATATCGTAAATATTAGTCCCCTCACTTACTATACCTTCATGCTGCTAAGGCCTCTTGCTATTTGTGCTGAGCGGTCAGAAATAAGATTTCCTATCGATCAACTCTTAAGTAGGCACATAATACTTCGGAGCACAATGCGGGCAGCTTCAGGTTCGATCTGAGCTAAATTTTAGCCTCTCCGAGTAGACATCCAGCCATGGAAGAGAGCTGAAATAACACTAGCCATCACAATAACTGACTCATAGAGTGAGCCGTGCCTCATAACTAGAGCTCAGAAAACATGCACGAAAATTTCCCGAAAATATGCACCGGAAACTGGAAAAATATGCAAAATATGCATTTGCCCATACGACTTTGGAATTTCAGTATTTTAAGAAAGGATGTCCAATATTATTACATTTTTAGCCCTTTTTTCTCCTAGAAAAAATTTATGAAGCATCACGTAAAGTAAACAAGCAATTCAAAAAATCAGTTATACATTTTTTATTCACTTTTATACATTCATACGAACTAGGTATAAAATGTAAAGATGAACTACATGTTATATTGGACAACAATTACACGCTCCAAATTATCAGGTGTAAAACAGTGTCTCCTGTCACATAAAATTTCTTTCATTGCAGAAAACGATCTCTCTATATCGCAAGATACAATGGGCAAAAATTTAAAAGTGGAAATCTCTTTTGGAGAGTAGGGAGAGTCCCATGAGCTTTGAGAATTTTCGTGATTTGAACCACTGAAGACCACCCTGGATTTTTCGATAGGACCCCCTCCAGTTTATCCTCGACGGCTTTTCCAGTAATCTATTCATTAGAGCTGGTAATGGCCCATTACCTGCTGGGGTGATGTGAGTGAGGGGACAAAACATTCCAACATTCGATTTCTAATATTGTCAACTTCCAGCACTGAATTTTAAAAAAATCCAAAATACGCAAAAAACTAGTAAAATATGCTGCTAAATATGCAAAAATGCCCAAAATGACCAAAAAATGCAAAAGTCCCCAAAATTACCGAAATATGCAAAAATATGCAATTTTAATTTCAATTTAAACCACCGCATACCCTTCAGAAACCTTCAAAACGTTCAAATACAAAGATATACCGCATAATAAAATATATGCAAAATATGCAAATTCCGAGCTCTACTCATAACGGAGCATAGAGTGAGCCGTGAATCGTTAACGCTCTGTTCGTCAGTGTGTTCCTGACTTGTCACTGGATAGTGGATGCTACTTCGGTTACCGTTAACCAGGGGTTTATTCCTACAAACTTTCTCTCTCCAATTTGCACTTGGCTAACGAATATCTTTCTTGAAGAACTAGAAACCGACCTGAACTAGAAGAGAAGTGCAAAATGTAGACCAACGGAGTGAGAATACTGCGTTTCAATTGATGAATTTTAAATACATTAATCCTCAATTACTCTACGGTGGAATGGGAGACTTACAAACTCAATTTTCAGGTTTTATTACTGCATTTAATTTTTAGTAGTATCATTTTGAAGTGAGTGTTCTATTGTGTTCAATTGGTGCCTAGGACGGTCCAATTGGCTATCGTATTTAGTGTAGATGGCGTCAGAAGACTGTTGCACTGAATTTCTGTATGAAGGTCTACCCTCTGAAACACTCTTGAAATCGAGGAAAACCACTGGAGTGTCAATTCGTTGTGAACAAAATAATCTCCTTTTCATAATTCGCTAAATGAACGTAAAAAGTGAAAAGCTAGGAAAGTGAAAAGGGAATAGGCAAATACAAAGAATAAGGGTAAATTTACGTATTTGGCGCGTGTGAGTTCCGTATTGCATCCACTTTCTACAAACTTCTATTCCGACTGCAATAACAAAAGCTTTTCTCCCTTCAGTAGTTCACACTTGCATGTTCTATCAAAACTATCGTGATGATTCACAGAGATTTTTCCTCCCTTCTCTCCAAAAACAGAGGGAACGGAGGTTTTAAAACGCAAAATAAAGTGTCGGGGAAAATTCAAAACGATGATACCCGTTGAAGCCGCGGGCTTTTGCTATGTAACTGTCAGCTCCAGACAGTGATGATAACCTCAGGGCTCTACGGAAAACAAACAATGCTCTCCTAAAAATGAGTGTGCTTGTATTATTAACGGCTAAACCCATGAGTACAATCCTTTACAGTACAAGAACTATTGTGTGGGTAAACTTTACAACAATATTTCTATATTCGGATGCTTGTTATCAATTTAGGTTATTGTGTCATCACTGCTGATACAATCATTAATCTTTGTATTGATTGAGAAAGTTGACAACAATTTGTTCCATTTCTGTCTTCAATATGTGCCAGAAGTCAGCAAACAATTTTGGTCGTAAGTGAGTGGATCTGTCTGCCTTCCTATCGATGGACTCCTGTCTGTGAAACGATAATATTCTCTATAAAGTCATTATTCTTAGCTACAAACCGTTCGATTTGTCGCATTGTGTTATCTAATTTGGTAACTTCGGTGAAATATTACATGAGTGAGTGTCAAATATATACTTCAAATCATCTACTTCTGAAATATTTGTCTGTGAAACTAAATGGTAGATTGTTTAGCTACTTGGGGTGAATCTTCTGATATTCCCCCTCTGGAAGAAGAGATGTGTTGTAACAATCCACTTTACAGATAATGGGGTTAACATGAGCACATAAAAACAAGGAACACGATTGTGATCATGTCACTCAAAAAAGCTCCACTTAGCTTTGGTTAGGTGTGGATCACGACAGTACCTACTTTGTTTTGGTTCCCAGTATAATTTGGTGCCTGAAGCTCTCATCTGTTGCTTTCATCAAGTGACTAGATACAGTTCAGTTTCAAAATATGTGCATCTCAGAGCTACACATAGCAATCTACTGAGGGGCAGTCAGTACATTTTGCATTGATTCAGTGAGATGGCGTGTAGGAGGCTATGCTCCTACATCTGTGTACCTCCAAATGAATCTGATGAACAGTACATTGCTGCACTGATGAAGATGTAAAAAAAAAAAAACTGTCGTATTCTATTCATTCATCAATATAATTTCAAATATCTAATCCTCAAAAGACTAAACTTCTTCAGATACCCAATGACTACAAAATTCATCGAGTAATTTGAATTTTGCACGTCCTTAACATTCGATAACCCATCCAAATGCATTCTAAAAGATAGATTATAAAAAAGAGATACTCTTCAGCTTCAGAAAATTGATTTCTTTTGGTATTGCAGTGCTATTCTTTTTACATTTTAGATGTTTTGAGGAACGAACAATATTATGAAAAAGTCGTTCCTCTTTTGCACCCCATGGTATAGGTCGTGAAAAAAGCTCGCCTCTAGTATCTCCCTAAATACCTTCGTATCATCAACAATCATGTTCTTAGGAGGTTATGATAGTGATTGGTATGAATGAATTTAAACATCCTTGATTTGTTAAGTAATTTTGTACGGGGGTGGGTCATCAATTCAAACATGTGGCCCAGAGAGAGCCAGATCTGCTGACCTCAGCCTTTCTTGGTATGCTGGCCTTGCACATGTTGAAGACCAGTTTCACAGATCTGCTGACCTCAGCCTTTCTTGGTATGCTGGCCTTGCACATTTTGAAGACCGGTTTCACAGATCTGCTGACCTCAGCCTTTCTTGGTATGCTGGCCTTGCACATTTTGAAGACCGGTTTCACAGATCTGCTGACATCAGCCTTCCTTGGTATGCTGGCCTTGCACATTTAAAGACCGGTTTCACAGATCTGCTGACCTCAGCCTTTCTTGGTATGCTGGCCTTGCACATTTTGAAGACCAGTTTCACAGATCTGCTGACCTCAGACTTTCTTGGCATGCTGGCCTCGCACATTCTGAAGACAGGTTTCACAGATCTGCTGACCTCAGCCTTTCTTGGTATGCTGGCCTTGCACATTTTGAAGACCGGTTTTCACAGATCTGCTGACCTCAGCCTTTCTTGGTATTCTGGACTTGCACATTTTGAAGACCGGTTTCACAGATCTGCTGACCTCAGCCTTTCTTGGTATGCTGGCCTTGCACATTTTGAAGACCGGTTTCACAGATCTGCTGACCTCAGCCTTTCTTGGTATGCTGGCCTTGTACATTTTGAAGACCGGTTTTCACAGATCTGCTGACATCAGCCTTTCTTGGTATGCTGGCCTTGCACATTTTGAAGACCAGTTTCACAGATCTGCTGACCTCAGCCTTTTTGGTATGCTGGTCTTGCACATTTTGAAGTCCAGTTTCACAGATCTGCTGACCTCAGCCTTTTTTGGT
This sequence comes from Apolygus lucorum, assembly GCA_009739505.2. Taxonomy (NCBI): domain Eukaryota; kingdom Metazoa; phylum Arthropoda; class Insecta; order Hemiptera; family Miridae; genus Apolygus; species Apolygus lucorum. The sequence continues at coordinate 647,349 of CM019181.2, read as the reverse complement.
ATGCTGGCCTTGCACATTTTGAAGACCAGTTTCACAGATCTGCTGACCTCAGCCTTTTTGGTATGCTGGCCTTGCACATTTTGAAGACCAGATTCACAGATCTGCTGACCGTGGCCTCTTGCTTTGAGGCTCAGTCGATGCTTATGGCCCTTCGATGGGGCCACTATTCCATCATCTACCCGCTCTACAGCTAAATTGGAAAGTCTGAGCTTTTCATAGTAAAGTTTGGTGACATTATTCACCACCCCTAAAACTTCACCAATCATTCATAATTTAAGGTTTTGAACTTTTTTTGTGGCTTGAAAACCTAATGCTACTAACTAAAGGCCCGGGCCTAAGGCGCAGTTACTAAGTTCAAGGTTTCTCGGATTGGTTATCCACCTACAACAATAATATTGAACTTTACTTCAACATGAGGTCATATAGGTTTGTGTTTATGTATAATTATTGGTCAAAACATCATTATGGCTCTATTTTCTCCCCAATTTTTACCATTTTGGTTTTTATTTGTACCCATGAAAATGGCTATGCAAAACGTAGTATTGCATTTAAAGGTGCCATAATGATGATTTTGTACCTCAAAGGCAACATTACAAAATGGTGATCGCGATTTTTCTTTTCAGTGAAGAGGTAGAGAAGTGCCAAAAATGGAGCGACAATGTTACTCAACAAATAGATTTAGCTTTCAATATATTTTTTATGGTCTACTTTTTTATACGTGTAAGTTACCAATTTATCTACCTTATATTTATCGTATACCTTAATTAGATGTAGTTTTACAGCAGTTTATTTTTTTCAACCAGTTAATTCTTTTTTCATGATTCTGATAACTAGGTAGTATGTATTTTAGCTCATTTTAATAGCTTATAGATTCAAAAACCGAGTAGTATTCATTATTTATTCATTATGTCGTAGTAGACACTGTTTGATTATAAAATTGGTCGATTAAACGGGGCCAAAGATTTTTCTAAAAAGTAGTTCAAATCGATAATAATTTATTACGGATATCATTATTGTAGAATGGAAGAATAGAAACGAACTATCCGGAAGTACTAAGGAAAGTGTCGTTGTACAAGCTGATATTATTTTACCCATCTGTAAGTGAACCTACCAGTTCTCACCACCTTGAGGAGGCTCCGTTGTGTTTTTGACTATCTTGCTAATATTGGATTAATTACGATATTCATCTATTGGGATTTGCAAGTTACATCCAGGGCGATTTTGATTATACATGTTATACCTTTCTTATCAACTTCAGGATCTCTTCGGGGACTCCATATGCTTGAAGAGCTCGCCACATTGATTCTCGTTCGATAGAATCGATAGCAATCTTTTCGACAGAAATCTTTGTCAATCAGCACTCTGCTCCAGGATAATAGAAATGTGTTGTATGAATCAACAAAACTTCTGTGCTCCTGAAGAGTTGCTCTTTTCGTAAGAGATCCTCCAAATGATACCTACTTGATTTTTTCAAGTATAATCATGGATAAAACATTGCTGATCAGGGTTAGGACGGAGATTCCTCTCCAATTGCAGGCCCCTCTTCTTCGGAATCTTAATTATCAGACCTAAAGAACAGTTATTCAGTTCATTTTTAAACTTCAGGGTTGAGGGCGTTACCAAAATCGCCTGAATTATATTAATAGACCTTTTCTTAGCTCATGATAGTGGCGATTACTGGTACTCACTGATGATGAAGTATAAACCAGACTAGACTGAGTGACAATAAAAAAACTGAAATAACTTTCTGTTCGTCAAAAAATTACGAATCTACGTAAAATGATGAAAAGCCAAAATCGACGTCTGATGATGGCCGATCTCAATAAATTTTTCTTTCGTTTCACTATGGACCACTCGTTTAGGGGGATAAATATGAATGGTCCAGATTCACTGGTCTAAGAGTGTCGTCGATCTTTAATTTTTCCGAATTGGAATTGAGAGGCGTGATAAGAGGTACACTGGTGACTACTGGTACAGTTTTCATAATGGGTTTCTCCATCAAACGTAGGTACCTCATCGAGTATACAGAAATTTCGTTAGTCAAATTACTGTACGTACACAACTCCGACTCCCGGATATTACGTTTCTTCCGTAGCATCATGATTCTGAGAGTAGTATTTTGATTTAGTTCCTTTCCGTCCGTTGTAAATTTTATCATAGACTACATAGACTTGTTTCTTTCTCTAATTGTCGTAGTAAAACTACTAGGTACAAGTAACTTGAAATTTTTATTAATATAGCAAAAAACTTATAACCTACTTCACTTCTTAGAAAAAAGTAAACTAGTTTTTGATTTACTTAACTGAAACTTTCTACCACTTAGTCCTAATGTGGCGATTTCTTTTTCATTTGCAGTTTTATAGCAGCAAGTGATAAACTGTGGTTTATGTTGGAGATGTATTCGTTTGTTGACTATTTTACGATACCTCCATCATTTGTATCCATATACTTAGACAGAACATGGATAGGTAAGTTCGAAGTTTGAGGATCAAATTATTTGGATTAATTAATGTTGCGTTACGAATCGTAATATAAATCTTCATTATGAAGTATCATCGATGATCGATGTGTGTTGCTATTCATTTTCAGTATACAGGTCATATAACAATCTTTCATTCGTTCCGTTCAAAATCTTTAATTTTTGCAAGCATCAAATTAATATAATTCTCGTCGACTCGGCAATTTTCCCTAGCTGGCTACATAAAAGGCTTGAATACCGAATTTTGACGTAGGATGGGGGAAAATCTTGAGCTACTCGTAGATCGAGTGTCTTCATCGGTAAAGTGTTTCATGCAAATCAGCTGCAATGTGACTCTCGAGGAACATGAGAGTGTAAGTGCCGACCTACTCTAAAATACGGTGCAACAAGTTGAGTTGCACTTCTTGTTTCTCTTTGAATTGGTAATGAGTGCATTATAATTTTTAATTTGTCCGTTAGTTCTGGCGGCTATCACCGCAATTTACAAAAACGATCAATGGCTCGAGATGTCGAGATCCCTTCAAGAAATTAGAAGCCCCCAATGAAGCAAGTTGATCAAAATCGTAAAGTTTTAAAATACTAGTCTCTAAATTTAAAAAACTCTCTAGAAAAAACTCTCTCTCTCTTAAAATACTCTCTAGTCTAAAATTGGGTCCTCCAAAATTAGCGTGTCCGTGCTCGACTTGTTTTTTTGTTAAATTTTCTTAGTTAATGCCGGTTTGCCTCGAGGTGGTCACCTATAGATTTCAATCAACATCGACTAACAAATTCGACTAACAAATTATCTTAATTACAGAATCATCCGATCCAATGTCCTATTTTCTCGAATTTTAAGAGTTAGGGGCCAAAGGAAAATGCACAGGAATTCATCACTCAGTAAACCACAATGTGCAAATCCATCAATTTCATCGCGAATTACCTCTTAATCTCTGCGTGTCTGTTAACTCAGGAAACCATCAACTGATCATAAAAATTAAGTATCGTTTTGTAGATATTATTTGTGTTAGGTACCTATTGCTCAATAATAAATATTTTTATACCAATTAATTCTTCAAGTCCGATTTATTCCATGTAAAAAAGCTCTACTGGTAGCTTTTAATTTTTTTTTCAAATAATAAAATATTCGAAATTATATTTAAATGGAATTGTTTAGATACCTATATTATTGATTTTGACATGCAACTACTCCCAAGAAAAGTTACCTAAATCAGATAACAAACTCAGTTTTTATGACTTAAGAAGCGCATTACTCGCAAAATCAATAGCTACTAATTTCAACACTCGAGTTGGGATTATAAGAGGTACTTCTCAGACTGTCATCGCAGGATGCCAGGCCAGTGGCCATCCCTCCAACCAATTGCTGACCCCCCA